>CAJQUN010000002.1:30794991-31005628 GCA_907163345.1 Haberlea rhodopensis
TATTTCACCCAATGTGGATTTCTGTTTAGTAGTTTGACTGGTGTATGCTGGATATGACCTGATGATATATATTTTGTAGTATATGTTGATTTGTGTTGGTGGTATGTTCCTCGTGCGATGAGGTCATGTCGAAATTTTTATTGCCACATTTTAATAAATGTTAAACAAATCTTCCGATGTTTACGCTATAATTATCATTGTGTGATCATTAATCATATGATTAGGATTGGGCCCTCAAAGTATGGTATCAGAGCATAACTGGAAATGCTCAATTATGAGTCTTGTGTACACTTGAATAGGCACAAATAAATGTGTGCGCTTGTGTTTGAATTATTTGCCTTATTTGCTCTTACTTGGCTTGACTTGCCTTGGTATGATGTTACATGAGATTGATATGTGAATATGTTGATTTAGTGTAGTATTGATATTGCTCACGATATTAATATGATACTATTGTGAATAAACTTTTATATGTGGCAGCATGAGGTAGGGAAAGAGTATGTCTCTGAAACCTACTGCCAATGAATTGTTGATCTCAATTCTGATATAATGTTATATTAATATAATATAAATAAATGGGGTTAGAGCAATGGAATTGTTCTCAAACCTATTGGAATTAACAACGTCGAACGATGAATTTTCTTTGTGATGTGATGTCCTTAGATTTGATGGAGGTATAATTGTTTTGGGACATTGAGCCACCTACATTTTCGGCACAGAGAATGCTGGAAAGTGTGAGCATTGCTTTGATAAGATGATAGATGTGGTTCATATTGTTACAAATAGTAAATTAATGAACATGTCGTATAAAAAACATCGTTATATGTTTTGAAGATACGACTATGTGCGATTTAGATTTTGAACCTTTGGAAATATCCTTGGGGATGTTATCCTTCGAATACTTTTTCATGTAGTTTTTGTATTTGAAATGAAAGTGAATTTTGAATTGCAACAAGTTATCTGTTGCAAAATGTGCATTGATTGTTTTGTCATAATTTGTCTCCTATATGTGATAAGTCTAGAGATGGGTATGTAAAAGTCATCAAATGCTTACCTATCAGCTACGGAGATATCATAAGGAGATCAAAATGACAAAATTGGGTCTTGGTAATTTATTTTATCCACCCACTTTATATTTAAGTGGGGGAGGTTATTTTCTCTGATCAAATGATATCTGGTTGAGTACTAATTGTTTTTAAGGAAAGTCTATTCCTTATCCTTATGAGATGTTATTGGTGTTTGGATAATAATATGATTCTCCGGTGAATGATCGAAACTACTGATGATCACTTCATTATGTAGTTCGATTTTCTTCGCTTAATATGTGTGTTGAATTTTATAGCCTGGTTGTCCAAGCTTAAATCCTTTAAGTTTGTGATATTTCATAATTCGATTGATATGAAGCAAATTATGAGTAATGAATTAATATTAAATTTAATAACCAAGTTGAACTTTTAAATTGTTTGTAATACAGATGCATCACAGATGTGTGGCACGTTCTTATTAAAGAAAGAATGTACCTATGTACCGACGTGATCTGGACTCTGTGCAAAGAATTAAATCAATGATGACATAGTTGATAATACCCGGATGTGGCATGGATCCAATATTTTAGCAAATTTTATTTATTTCATACTCGGAACTGACATGGACCTATGCACGTATGTGTATGGATCTCGTGTTCAAGGAATGCTGATTTCCTTTGTTATGGATTTGGATAGAATTTGCATGGACCCGAATTTTATCTCATCATAGATTCCGTGCATTTATGGTAAGTTCTAGGAAAGATTCATGAATATATCTCTAAAAAGATGAGTAAGAATCTCGATTTGAGAATCATGACTATTTCAAAAAAAAATTCAGGTGTATCAATTGATTCGACTTGAATGAGTCGAAATTATTATGATTTTTTGTATGACTATGAATTGTAGTTCTTTAAGTATGCTAATTGATGTGCACTCTGAGTAGTATCAGGTGTCAATCCAAATGCTCAATATATGGTTAAGCCATACAAGTATTCTAATTTTTAATATTTTCATGGACTCGATGAGTCAAGTGTTTTTTTTTTTAAATCATTGACTTAATTGTGATTGTTTCTATTAATGATCTCTTGGTTATTCCAAGATGAAAATATGATGTGTTGAAACACTGAAAGTTAATATTTCAGATTCTATGTACGAAATGCTTCTGATCAGCTGCCTAATTTGAATTTGGATTGCAATGAATGGTAACCTTTTAATAATGTTATAAAGAAACTGGTACGTGTAGGATATCTAAAATTAATATTTCAGTTTCCTATGACGAAGTGATGATATAGGTCAACTATCCAAATGAAAATTTTGGATGAACAAAGTGATACTCTTGTGCTACGTCATTGCTCGACATGGCATTTCTGTTGCCAACTAAGGTTAAAGCAGTGTTAAACTGCAGAGACCTACTAAGGTTCTTGAGGTCCGATTGTTCATGGGTTTAGCAGGTTTTTTAAAGTCGTTTTATCGAAAAGTTTGTTTAAAATTGCCAAACCTATTACTCAGCTGACACAGAAAAATTAAAAACTGTATTTGGTCAGATGAGTATAACACAAGTTTTCTTAACTTGAAAATGAGACTAACCACTGCATATTCATTTATTATTCCTTCCGGCCGGAGGATAATGGTTTGCACATCTGTGTTTTTAAAAGGTTTGGGTTACGTCTCGCCAACTTAAATCTTATGAGATTCGATACCCTGTACGTGATTTAGAATTGGCGGCAATTGTTTTGCTTTAAAGATTTGGACGCCATTGTTTATACGGGGAAAAATTCATTATTTATTTGGACCACAAGAGCTTGAAATATCTATTCTCTCAATCTACTATCTATATGAGGCAACACATGTGGATAGATCTCCTAAGTGGTTTATCTTCTGTTGTTCAAATCACCAAGGTACACGTAAATGTTCGTATCTCAGGTTAGATATTTGATTCTTATCAACGATGTTATTGTATGATTGATTTCTTATGTCAAATGCTCAACGAAATAGTACTTTAATTATGGAATCCGAAGAATTATTATCTTTGTGAGATATATCTGAGTTTATCTTTTATTTAAATGACATTGTCAATTGTTTTTCCATGAGACTCTAAAACTGTAGTTTTTTTATATGTATGGTATATGTATAATTAAATGAATCGTTTATACATTAATGGACCAAGATTGGTAAATCATTTGTCTTGATTTTATTTGTTTAATACCCGGAGTTTATGTTCAAACTTTGGCAACATTGTAGAATACAAAACCGAGATTCTAGATTGCAAGGACTACATAGTATTCGTAGACTGGCAATCACTCTGCGTATACTATTTAACGTAATGAAGACTGTCGAGAGTATTTTATTTTCTCGATTATGTCTGAGTAAAAGTTTGGTTTTATTTTGGAATTCTGGTATTCATTTCAGAATACATTTGAGTTGAGTATATGTTGTATATATATTATTCGAATCCTTAAGACAGTGCAATAAGATTCGGTGGATGCTCAAAGGATGGAAAGCTGCCCAGAATCAGTAAGCTAATTATAAGAATAAGTGTGGACGCTTCTGAAATGGCAACAGGATGATCTAATCAGTTTCAAAAATCTTTCATGTTAAAGGTATGTTGAGTTTTGATAATATTTAATATTAATTGATATTATTAGTATGTTATATTGTTTGTAATGTGTTTCATACTTCAACATTGATGAATTACGAACATGACTTGATAAGTATTCTTCAATCTGATGAACTGAATAAATTAATTTTGTGTTCTAAACTACAAAGATGATTTCTTATAACTCGTCCCTCGAGATTCAATGCACTTTTTATTGATTTGATTAAGCTTAATGCTAAATAATTGAGTTTATGAAGTTAATGTTTTCCGATTATAGTATTGACATGTACTGTAATTGGTGAATGATTTATGATCAGCACTTGTGAGATTTCGAGGACGAAATCTTTTAAGTGGGGGAGAAATGTAAGGCCCTCGTACCGTATTATCAGAAATCATGTTTAGCTTCTCAACAATTATGTGATTCATCTGATGTTAATCATATGGTTGAGAATAAACATGAGGAATATTGTCTTTGATAACAGCTCGATATCGTAGTTAACATTTTGTAAATGTGATGTCCCGATATTTGATAATGAGAATTAAGTACAATTTGTATTAATTTGTTAGAAATTAAGTAATGAGAATATAAGATAATTAATGAGAGTGAAAATTGACCTTGTACATGTCAATTGACAGTCGGGTCAGAACATGGTGAATGACAAATATATTTTTGGAATATTCGGATTAACACCAAAATTTTATTAAAATAATTTAATAAATATAACATTTGTATTAAATCGATAGATTTAATTTTATGATTCAAATAAGGACACGAAGTCAGGTGTTGATTGTATATGTAATATACGCGCACCAGTACACCGGTGACATCTCGATGTTCATAATTGGTCGGGAATTAATATATATCGGTGTAGGACGTAAAACACATAGCAAAATGTGTAAAACACACACAGATCGCGGACACACACTAAAAGGTGCGAAAACATGCACTTCTCGCGCGATTCACCGACCACCGTGTACTTATCCACTCCGTTCGCCGCCGTCCGACCACCTCTAGACAAGACCGACCTACCACCGTGTTCACAACTCAGAGGCGCATCTTTCCATACCAAATAATTGAATTTTGGTGTTCGAAAAGTTGTTCGATTTGGTCTGAAAAAACGAAATCGCACAGACTAGGGTTTGAGGAACTTTGGTTCGATTTCTTCGAATCTACTACGAATTGGACGAAGCCAAGGCACCGTATCTCTTCCTTGCATCTGGACAAACCTTTGTACACCGGTCGCCGCCTCTACCGCCGCCGGAGCTCGCCGAAATCGTACGAAATACGTGCGTGAACTGTGTGCGATTTTGGTGATTACTTCGACCCTACAAGCTCAAGTACCCTTGTAGATCGAGAAAGAAAGGTATGTTGCGATCGGGTAACATACGACAGGTATCTGTATCATTTGATATATGATTTGTTGACTTCTGTGAATTATGTGAGATTATGTGGCTACGTGATTTTATTTAAATTATGTGGCATTCATGGCATTCATGAATTGACACATCGGTGTATGAAATTAAATGTTTTGTTAACACACATCATTTTTATACATACATCGATGAATGACATGCACGTTGAGCTATGATCCTTAAATACCCTGTTTATTTCTGGATTCTGGGATAATCATTGGAGATTGGTACCGTGATACTATGACCGGCATTAAATGGCCCGAAAGGTATAGGGAATCATGGTCTCCTCTGATTACCATGATTTGTTGAGACGAGGGACTGGTGGCACCTTGCTGATGTCATCCCGTGTATATCCCTGACTATGTCGAGACTGGGATGATGACGCTTTGACGACGCATCACTGATGATCCCTTATGCTTGGCAGGCTCGAGCTATGATGATTTGATAGCGATTTGATTGATTCTGATACACCCAGTGGATGGGTGATTGACCTGATACCGACACGACATGCATTGCATTGCATTGCATGACATTACATCATTTATCACATTTTATAGATACATGTTGTATATTCCATGATCGTTCCATATTGGGCTTTTGCTCACCCCCAAGGGGGGCTGTTGTTGTCTTTGTGTATGGACAATGGCAGGTTGTACAGGTGACCAAGACACCAGAGAGGGCATGTCTGGTGGAAGCCACACTTGAGAGGTTTATTCTTTTGTTTATCCCAGAATTATATGTATATGTTTACCAGGGGTTTAACCCTGTGGTATGTGAGGAGTTTATGTATTTAGTTTATTTCACCCAATGTGGATATCTGATTAGTAGTTTGACTGGTGTATACTGGATATGACCTGATGATATATATTTTGTAGTATATGTTGATTTGTGTTGGTGGTATGTTCCTCGTGCGATGAGGTCATGCCGAAATTTTTAGGGCCACATTTTAATAAATGTTAAACAAATCTTCCGCTGTTTACGCTATAATTATCATTGTGTGATCATTAATCACATGATTAGGATTGGACCCTCACAGTATAAATGGGCAATGGCTTTTCTCTCTTCATTTATTGTTTGCATGCAATTGAATACGGAATTGCTAAATGAACTTAGAGCATGTTAGTGTATTATGAGGGTGCATGCTATGTAAGTGATCTGGGTTGGGGAATTTGAATATTATGTGGATCAAATGCAAGAAAATTTTATAGATGGTATATGATGCGATGCTTGCATGTGGTTCCTTCCCATGATTATATGATTGTATGTACTAATGGCATGTATTAATACACTAATAACGGGTTAAGCGCACGGGGGCCCTTACACACATGATGGTAGGTGAGCTATTAACCCGATTCCACTGTGTCCGCTCAGAGGCGGCTGGTCAGCGTATGGAGGCTCACCACTTTAAGAACATATGTGAGGACATGAAGAAGACTGTGGGCATACTCGAGGAGTGGCATTCATCTGTGAAGGATTCTCGTGAGAGGGCACGGAAGGCCCTAGAAGATGAGCATAAGAGGTCAGCTGAACTCGAAGAGGCCAACAAGACCATCTTGAAGCAATACAAGACCCTCTCGGAGCAACTTGCTCAGGAGAAGTCCCGTGTTGATGTTCGAATAGAGGAGGTCTGCCTCGTGAGGAAAGTTGAATTTTTTTAAGTGCGCGGAGTATAGCAACATGGTAGCCGACCGCGCCTCCAAGTTCTTTGATCATGGGTTTGAGGCCTGTGCTCATCAATTTGAGACGAAGGGTTATACACCTGAGGGAGCTCCAAAGGACTTCCTCGACCAAGAGGCTGCTCAGGAAAGCCTCCCTCCAGAGCTCTTCTAGCCATAGAGTAGGATTATTTTTTTCTTTTTATGCTTTGCTCCTGTAATATCTTTTTTGATGAATGAAATACTTCTATTCAATTTGTTGTCCGAAATCCCGATCCCCAACACTTAGACAATTTTTAGGTTTAAACGTGGACCAAACATCATGATTCCACTAGTAAACTAATAAAATTCCGAACAAGCTCGATAATCCCGAGCACAATAACTTAGGCAATTTTAGGTTTAAACATGGACCAAACATCCCGATCCCACGGGTAAACTAATAAAATTCTGAACAAGCTCGATCCTCCCGAGCACAATAACTTAGGCAATTTTAGGTTTAAACGTGGACCACACATCCTGATCCAACGAGTAAACTAACAAATTCTGAACAAGCTCGATAATCCCGAGTACAATAACTTAGGCAATTTTTTAGCTTTAAACAAGGACCAAACACCCGATTCCACGAGTAAATTAATAAAATTTCGAACAAGCTCAATCCTCCCAAGCACAATAACTTAGATAATTTTATGTTTAAACGTGGACCAAACATCTCGATCCCACGAGTAAACTAAGAAAATTCCGAACAAGCTTGATCCTCCCGATCACAATAACTTAGGCAATTTTAGGTTTAAACGTCGACCAAACATCCCGATCCCACGAGTAAACTAACAAAATTCCAAACAAGCTCGATCATCCCTAGCACAATAACTTAGGCAATTTTTTAGGTTTAAATGTGGACCAAACATCCTGATGCCACGAGTAAACTAATAAAATTCCGAACAAGCTGGTCGTTTTTTTATTTAAATGATGTCTAGTCTTTTGTTTAACGCCTCAATTTGAGCGGCCAAGGTAGTGACGTCGCCCACTTGATGAATTCCAGCCTGCTTCTTTGGCACGTTCCTCTCAGACTACCATTGATAGCTATTAGCAGCCATCTCCTCCAACAGTGTATAAGCTTCCTCAGTCGTCTTTCTCATAATAGTACCTCCTGATGCTGCATCAATCATGGAATGATTATCAGAAAATAGACTGTTATAGAAAGTTTGTACCTGCAGCCATGGGAAGGCCATGATGTGGGCATCTCCTCAGTAAGTCATTGAAGTGCTCCCATGATTCATACAGTTTTTCAAGATCATGTTGCCCAAATGTAGTGATATCATTTCTCATCTTAGCAGTCTTTGATGGTGGGAAGTACTTTGAGAAGAAAGCTTGCACCATCCCATCACAAGTATTAATTGATCTTGTAGGCAATGAATGCAACCACGATTTAGCTTCATTATTTGAAGAAAAAGGGAACAGTCGTAACCTGATGGTGTAGTCAGTGACGCCATTGTGCTTGAAGGTATCACAGATCTCCAAGAAGTTGGAGATATGAGCATTATGATCATCAGTAGGCGATCCTCCAAATTACACTGAGTGATGGATCATTTGTATGATTGCATGCTTGATTTCAAAGTTGTTCGCCTGTACGCTTGGTCTAGAAACACTAGACAATGATCCATGGAACAAAGGATGAGCGTAATCCATGAGTGATCGTCTATTAGGCACCTCTCCGTTCCGTCTTTCATATCTTCCACCTCCTCCTTCATTGTTTTCAGCCATTGGTCGAACTTCTCTTAGTCTCCTAAGAAGAGTTCTTTAAATTTCAAGGTCAAAAGGCTCGAGTATCGGTCGTTCACTCCTTAGCATGCACTTGAGAGTAATAACCTGCAAAAATCCAATCAAAGAGATGGCAGTAGTAGAGTAGTAGAAAGGGAAAAAAATCAAAAACAACAAAAAGAAAATGGCTAAATTGCATTAACTAATCTAGTATGATATTACTTAAACTAGTCCTCGGCAACAAAGCCAAAAACTTGATCGCTTTTTATTTAAACAGAAAATTCCAGTGTAGAGCGATTTTATACCGCAAGTGCATGGTGTCAAGTTTTAGTATAGTAGATGAAAAGTATGAGTGTCGAACCCACGTGGACTATAAAGTAAGTATCATGTTCAATTAGATTAACTATATTTAGCCTACGATTATAGAGTGATTATTAAACTAAATTGACTAAAACGCAATAATTAACCAAAAGCAGCGATAAATAATGAAAAGATACGATAAAAACAATTATCAAGACGTCGGTTCACCCCGTGTAATCCTCCACAATTTTCCTATTAATTAAGATTCAAAATCCTACGTTCTAAGGTGACGAGTTTTCCTATTGCATTTGTTATACTATGGTCAAGTTATAACAAGTCTAGTATCAATGTTACAATAAACCACTCATGTGTCCTTATTGAACTATTAATACCGAAAAATGATTTGTAAAAACTACTAGCCTTCGGTTATGGTAAATCTATAACTATCACACATGTGCTTGATTTTACTTGGTCCGTCTCAACCTAAAACCCACGGCCTAATTTACAATGTCGTATCGTAATTTCGTATGGTCAAGTCAATTATTATTACCAAATTCATACAAAAGGTAGCTAATCTCTTGCAAGCATTAAAAACGTAAATTATGCTCAAAGATTGTATAAACTGAATCAAAAATTAATATTCAAATCATGGGTTCAAACACAGGATCCCCCCTAGCCTTGATAAACAAACCTAGCCAGCATTCGTCATCAAATAACAATGCATAAATATGTTTTTCAACAATCTAAACATCAAAATCTGAGAATAAAAAGTAAACAATATTAGAAATACGAATAAATGAGGTCATCACTTGTGCATTTTTCGTCTCTTGCGTTGCTCTTGATCTTCAATGGCTTGAGGTGTTTTTGGATGGATGTGGGATGAAGGAGGCTACTCCTAGGTCTGAATTATGGTGTGTAAAAGTCCAAATTTTCGTCCAAGAGGATGTATTTATAGTAGAGGGGAAATCAACTTCCTTGTAGGACACAAACTCTTGAAAGGAAATTTTTTTTTTCCAAAATTCTCTCCTGGCGATCGATTGAGCAAAGCTGGCGATCGATCGCCGATTCTTCGGTCTTGTTTCTGAATTTTTCTGCCTTTGAGATCGATTGAGCAAGGCTGGCGATCGATCGCTCGTCTTCAACTTTTGTTTTTCAAAAACCTGTCAAGCCCGATCGATCGAGCAATGCTTCTCGATCGATCAGTGCTTTGAATTTCCACATTTGTGCTTTGCTGACTTGGTTTGGTCCTTTTTAATCATTTTAGTTCATTTCCTCCACAAATATATACCAAAAGACATAAAATTGTCTATGAATCAACAGGAAAATAAATACAAAATCATAGCAAAATAAGTGTAAAAACGACACATCACAAGCTCGATCATATCGAGCACAATAACTTAGGCAATTTAATGTTTAAACGTGGACCAAACATCCCGATCCCACGAGAAAACTAACGAAATTCCGAAAATGCTCGATCATCTCGAGCACAATAACTTAGACAATGTTAGGTTTAAACGTGGACCAAACATGCCGATCCCACGAGTTAACTAATAAAATTCCGAACAAGCTCGATCCTTCCGAGCACAATATGTTTAAACGTAGACCAAACATCCCGATTCAACGAGTAAACTAACAAACTTCCGAACAAACTCGATCATCCGAACATAATAACTTAGGCAATTTTATGTTTAAACATGGACCAAACATCTCGATCCCACGAGTAAACTAATTAAATTCTGAAAAAGCATCATACAACATTAAAAACAACTCTATTTTATTGATACTAAGTTCATAAATAAAGATAATAATTAAAACATTATATGAAATATTTCTTTAATTATGAACATTCCAAGGCCTCACCAACTCATCCTTGCTGCTCTATTAGTTTGTATGATCCTCGCCCAATCATCACTTTCACTTTATAAGGGCCCTCCCATTTTGGTGCTAGTTTCTTCACGTCGCCAGCTGGATTAGCTCTTCGTAACACAAGATCTCCGACCTGGAACGCTCTTGAGCTAACTCTTCGGTTATATGCAATGGTAATCTTTAGCTTGTGCATCTCAATTTGTACCGAGGCCCTATCCCTTAATTTTTCTACCCCGTCTAACTCTAGTTTTCTTATATCCTCATTACGTTAAGGATTATAATACTGTACCCAAAGAGATTTTACCCCGATCTCAGCAGGGATAAGGGCTTCCGAACCATACACTAGACTATATGGGGGTTTCTCCCGTAGACACCTGAGATGTTATTTGATATGCCCATAGAACACCAGGTAATTCATCCACCCATGTCCTTCGGACTCCTTCAATCTTGTTTTAATCCCATGTAGTGAGATCCGATTAGTCACATCTGCTTGTCCGTTAGCTACTGAAGTGAACACTTGCCTGATTTTCTTCTCCTTGAACTTTCCCTGAAATTGACTTCCATTGTCGGAAATTATCCTCCTCGGTATCCAAATCAGCATACTATGTTTTTCCATAAGAACTTGACAACCTCATCCTCGGTGATTTTTGCTAAGGGTTCGGCCTCTACCTATTTGGTGAAGTATTCAACTGTTATCAGAAGAAACTTTCTTTGTCAAGTTGCTAGGAGGAAAGACCCCACAATATCCATTCCCCATTGGTCGAACGGGCAAGAAATGGCATTGTTATTCAAAACTTCTGCGGGTATATTGGACAACTTGGCATGCCTCTGGCAGTTGTTGCATTTTCTCACAATCCCTCCACATCACTCTTCATCATAGGCCAGCAATATCCCACTCGATTTGCCTTCTGATATAGCATATTGGCCCCAAGATGATTTCCACAACAACCTTCATGAATTTATTTCATTAAATGCTCCCCTCTTGGACCGAAGTGCATTGTAAGAAAGGGATTGTGAAGCCCCTTTTAACATCTTGCCTTCGATCAGCACAAATCGATTCTCCATTCTCTTCACCCGAGCAGCCTATTTCGGATCAGATGGCAAAACCCTAGTTTTCAGAAAGTTAATGATCTGCTTTCGCCAATCTGCCATAATACATGGTTCAAGATTCATTATGCTATTGACGAATATATGGAAGACCAAGAGATCTTGCACTAACAAATTTATGTTCTTCAATTTGTGGATTGAGCTAGCCAGTTTTGACAGCTCATCAACTCGGCTATTTTCTTCTTTAGGCACATGTGTTAATTTCACTTCCTGAAATTGACTCATCAATGTCCGAGCGATTTCCAATTACTTCTTCAATTTCTCTTCTTTTACTTTATACATTTATGTTCTTCAATTCATGGAGTCCATAAATGTTATTATTTTTCGAGCTCCAGCATCCAACGCTATTCGAATGCCCGAGATGAGAGCTTTGAATTCAGCTTCATTATTTGAGGAATGAAACCCGAATTGGATAGCTATTCTAATTTCTTCTCCTCTAGGATTAATGATCACGACACCATCACCGCTTCCAAACTGAGTAGACGATCCATATACATAAAGATTCCACTCCTTTTCTTCGGGGATATGGGTCACCTCTACCAGAAAATCCAATAATACTTGAGCCTTGATGGTAGTTCGGGGCTGGTAAGTAATGTCGAACTCACTCAGCCCGGTGGCCCATTTCACCATTCGCCCTGATATTCCTGCTTTAGATAATAACTTTCCCAATGGAGTGCTTGTCACCACCATGATGGGATGAGACAAAAAGTATGGCCGAAGTCTTCTTCCTGTAGTTATGAGAGCTAAAACCAAGTTTTCAACCTCGGGGTACCTCTTTCTGCTCCTTGCAGTGCTCTGCTGACATAGTACACTGGTTGTTGTTGCCATGACTTCTCTCTGACCAATACCGAGTTGATGACCTCCTCGGTCACAGATAGATAGACGAGGAGGGTCTCTTCCTGCTCGGGTTTATTCATTAACGGCAATCAAGCCAGATATTCTCCCTGCCAGCCTCCGTACTTCATCTAATGTCCGAGGATGATTCATCTCCTGGATTGCTCTTATTTTTTCCGGGTTGGCCTCAACACCTCTCTCATGAGACCATGTATCCCAAGAACTTCCAACTATGTATTCCGAACGGGCACTTAGCAGGATTCAACTTCATGCCAAATCTCCGTAAAGTACAAAAGACTTCTTACATATCCTCAATTAGATTTTGTGCCCTCTTACTCTTGATAAGGACATCATCTACATATACTTCCACGTTCTGCCATATCTGATCTCTGAATATTTTGTCCATTAACATTTGATAGGTGGCCCAGCATTCTTTACTCCGAAGGGCATGATCACGTAACGAAAAGTTCCACCTGCTGTAACGAAGCTTACTTTGGCTGGTCTTCTTGTGCCAAAGAGACTTGATAATATCCCTGATATGCATCCATAAGACAGAGCAGTTCATGTCCCACAGTAGAATCTACAAGCTGATCAATCCTTGACAACGAGTATAAATCTTTAGAGCACGCTTTATTCACATCTCGGAAATCCACACATTCGCCATTTATCTCCTGATTTGGTACTAAGACCACATTTGAAAGCCATGTAGGAAAACTAATTTCCCGCACGTGGCCCGGTTTCAACAATTCTTCCACTTGCTTAGCAATAATTGCATCCTTCTTGGGTCCGAAATGCCTCATCTTTTGCTTGATTTTCCAAGCGTTAGGATCAACGTTGAGATGGTGCTCGGCGATTTCTGGCTTTACCCCGACCATGTCAGCAGTACTCCAAGTGAACACGTCCACATTTTGATTCAAGCAGTCAATCAATTTTCTTTGTAATTCTGGATCTAACTTAGAACCCACTCTGGTGGTCTTAGTCGGGTGCCCCAGCTCAATTGTGAGAAATTCCTCCGCGGGACCTACTCGTTCTTCAGCCTCATCAAGCTTTTCTCATTTCCTCTTACTATTGTCTCCTCGTTCGTCAGCCCCTTTCTTATGTCCTTTCTCATGCCTCAACTCTTGCACATAGCATTTTCTTGAGGAACTTTGATTTCCTCGTACTTGTCCAACTTCCTCGCCTCATGGGAATTTCATCGCCAGGTGACAAGTAGACGCCACTGCCTGAAAAACAGCTAGACTGGTCGGCCCAAAATTATGTTGTACGAGGAAGGAGCATCTACCATGAGAGAGTTGATCATCTTGGTCTTCGCCCTTGGCTCCTCACTGAATGTAACTGGTAAATAAACTTGCCCACCGGACTTACAATCTCTCCCGTGAATCCATGAAGAAAAGGTTCACCCTTTGTATGGTTACGCTCCCCATTTTCATCTGGGTCAACGTACTTAGGAAAAGCACATCGGCCGAACTTCATATATCCACAAAGATTCTATGCACATTATTATTGGCTACCGTGGCAGAAATAACAAATGTGTCATCATGGGAGAAATGGATCCCTTGCAGATCTTTGGGCCCGAAAGCAATGGATGGCCTTGTTGGCGTGTTATCCAGGCAATTGACATCACCTGCAGTTTCCGAGCATAACTCTTTCTTGCTCGATTAGAGTCTCCTTCTGATAGCCCACTAGAAATCATACGTATAGTTCCTCGATTAGGAACATCATTCAGGACAACCTCCCAATGTCATCCTCATCTTGTCTCTCATCTCTTACTGCCCACGGTATTGGCCTAGGTTCTCACCTCCCCGGATCAACATTATTCCGAGGAGGAGGATTGTTAAATACTAGTCTGGCATTTGGTTCTTGTCTTCCCTCAGTTCTATTTCCTCATCGTCCTCAGAAATATCCTCCTCGGCCCCTCTTCGGGCCCCTCTGATTCATAGCCACCTCTCTTGGTGGTCTCATCGGAAGGTATTACTCGAAACTCTTTTTCGGTTGTTTGAGTTGTTTGTCCCTCCGATTTGGCTCATTTCCTGATTTCACATCTTTCTTTTGCTTCATTCTCTGGGCTTCTTCTAAGTTGGTATATTTAGAAGCTCTTCCCAGCAACTCGCCAATCAGAGGGTGGTTTTTTAGCTAGAGATCTGAACAGATCTCCTTCTCGTAGCCCTTGGGTGAAGGCGCTGATTAGTATCTCCGATGTGACATGAGGAATATCGAGGTAGGCTTGATTGAATCTTTTCAGAAAACCTTGAAGAGACTACTTTTTCCATTTGTTTAAGTCCGAACAGCCTGAGGGTTGTTCTCTTGCAACTTTTGCTGCTCGCGAATTGATGCAAGAACAGTGAGCTAAACTGCGGGAATGAATCTATGATCTCCGATGGCAATTAGTTAAACCAAGATTAGAGCATCTCCTGCTAGGGTAGTCAGAAAAACCCTACACTTCACCCTATCTGTAAGTTGGTGAAGGAGCGAAGCGTTCTCAAATCGTGACAAATACTCTTCAGGATCTGTGATGCCATCATAGTTTCCCACATTCAAAGTTCAGAAGTTAGGTGGCAGGGGATCATCGATAACTACAGGAGCAAATGGTGTGCTCCTCCGACTTAGTAGATACGCCTCTCCATCTTGTTGCACATCTGCTGCAGCTCATCTTTCAGATCCTATACCTGATGATACAAAGTTTTATTACTTTCTTTGCCCATCTGACTGGAAAGATCTTTAACCTCCTTCACACCCTCTTTCTGCCCTTTTGAAGAAGCCAGATCTTCATCTTCTTCTTTGCTTGTTCTTTCTTGCTGGGGCGGAGTCATAAATTGCTTCATGACTTCCCCTACAGTTTTTGCAATCACTTCAGTTAATTGTTCCATAGGCATTCCCATAGTAGGAAATGTTTAAGAAATATTCTGAGATGATTCCACGTCATCTTCCTCTCCTTCACGCAATGAGGAAGAAGATGAAGGGGATTTGGATATACACCCTTGAACCTTGTTCGCGACCTTTACTTCTAACCATGTCTCTCTTTATTTAATCTACGTGAAAATTCTTTTCCTTCAACGTCTTAGCTCGATATTTCCCATAGACGGCGCTAATGATGTGATCTTAAATTCTCTGTGTTTGGATAGAGTATGTATGACAGAAAATTAATAAGAGACACCACAATATTTTGCGTGGAAAACCCTCAAGAATGAAGAAAAAAACACGGGATCTTGTCCAGTATAAATTCTTCACTATAAATTTTGATATAGTACAGGACTTTGACACAAAAAATGAATAATAATCTTGTAAACAAGAATACTAGCAAATCAAAGGAAAAAACCGAACATACTCTTATATGTTCCCTTCGGAGTCTTTTCTTGCCGCCCAAAATCCAACCCCTTTAGGTGTGATAGTATTGTGGTATTTATAGTGCAAAGCACGGTGGTTGAGTAGCGCAGAATCCGGTACATGATCTCCCTTGATCATGAAGTCATGGGCTCAAGACGTATCAGAGAAGTCCGCACGCCAATGACGCACATTTGTCCGCACCCACTAGTTTATCAGTTACGTCCGGGTCTTTCGCTGTAGTTATGACCCAAAACCCATGTGGTTTAATAGTGCTCGGGTAACTTGTGCTCAGGGTTCTATCATCGGGATATTTCTGTTCAGTACTTGCGGGAGATTTTACCCGAGGAAACTGATTCATCATATATATATATATATATATATATATATATATTATTATTACCATATATTAAATGTACGATAATGTGGTACTAAGTAAGCTATAATGCGAAATATGTATTTCGCATGTTATATAAGATAAAATGACATGTTATATATTATTTATTTGCAAATATACCAAGTTATAAATATCAGGTACTAAGTAAGCTTAGATGTGAACTATCTATTTCGCATGTTATATAACATAAAATGACATGTTATATATAAATCTATTTGCAAATATATCAAGTTATAAATATCATTACCATATATTAAATGTATGATAATGTGGTACTAAGTAAGCTTATATAGTTCACATCTAAGCTAATCTTTGGTACTAAATATACTGATTTGTGGTATCAAATGTACTGATTTGTGGTACTAAGTAACATTTTTGGTACTAAATAACAATTTGTAGCATATAAGCTACTCTGTGGTACTAAATAAACTGATTTGTGGTACCAAATATACTGATTTATGGTACCAAATATACTGATATGTGGTACTAAATTTACCGATTTTTGGTACTATTTAATATCGATTTCTGGTACTAAATAACATATTTTTGGTACTAAAAAAATAATTCACGGTACTATATAAGCTACGATGTTGTACTAAATATACTGATTTGTGAAACTATATAAGCTGATTTGTGGTACTATATAAGCTAATTTGTGGTACTAAATAATATAATTTGTTGTATTATATAACATCATTTGTGGTACAATATAACATAATTTGTGGTACTATATATACTGATTTATGGTATTATATAAGCTAGTTTGTGGTATTATATAAGCTAATTTATGGTACTAAATAACATAATTTGTTGTATTATATAAGCTAATTTGAGGTACTAAATAACATATATTTTTGGTACCAATAAGCTAATATGTGGTATTATATAAGTTAATTTTTTTGTACAACATAAATTAATTTGTGATACTAGTCAATGTAATTGTGTTAACATGCATATATTATTACTCCACATATTTCCAAGTGAAATAAACAAAATAAAGCATCAAATATATTAGCCCAAGTAAAATGATGATCCACATTTCCTTTTATAAATGTAATTTGGAACCAATTTCAACAGAATCAAAAGTGTGCACAAATTGATGACAACTACTTACAAAATTGTTTGCCACAACTGTACAAACAGTAAAGCATCTCATATTCCTAAGTGTAAATATATGATACAAACCAAATCAATCAAAACTAAAACGCAAACAAACCAAGAATATCAACGTGGAACTTTCTTTAATGGCATAAGGCCACAATGGCGAAAGAGCAACATCTTTCATGATGATAATTGATGTTGGTGACAAGAGCCGATGCGACAGGATTTCATTTGCAAGATCCTTCGGTTAAACAAACATGGCTAATCTAATAATTAAAGACAACTTTGCAGAACCACTTCATAGTTTAATTATTCGCCACACTTCAAAGCTAGTCAAATAGGAAGGATATGCTTTAATTCAATGATTGCCGATTATTTACTGTTGTTAATTGCTTAGCTTAAGACACATGTTAAATGAATAAATTCTCATCAAATTTGAACTCCAAGAAAGGCAAATATCATTCCAAGATTCCCAATCAATGGTTTAGACACAAAAAAAATCTAGTATTGGTTATGTTCTCATTTCTTGACCAAACAAACCAGCAACATGAAAAAGAAGAATATGTAGTAAAAATATGAAATCTGATAAAATACACAACTGCAGATAGTTAATTGCATCAATCTAGCCAAAGCAACAACGTCATACTTTCATAATTGATTAAGGCATTCCCCAGCAAATGACGAAGAGAAAACAGTAGCAAAAACAGCAGCATCAGCGGTGAATTGAGAAGATTATTAACTTCTTCAAGAAACTAAATGCCACATTGTTACATAAAGAACCAAGCAAATTCAGTTCAAAACTAACAAGAAAATTTGTGAAGCTATATTCTAGACAATCAAACCTACCTATGTTCCTAGAAAGACGATGAAAAGAACTGAAAAATGACTACCTTCAATGGCGATGTATGGGAAAAGGTGTTGGCCAAAAATGTTGAATTAATCTGAGAGTATGCCCTATGTGCAACCATGGGCAACAAGTTGGATGAATTCTGAAAAATTTACAAAGTGAGGGATCCATTTTCAACCCATCTTAGAGGAAGAAATTCACACCCATCAATGGAAGCATCATCATTGAACCCAGTACCCTATTCCAAGCAACAATTTCCTATTTATCAATTTCACTTTCACCGGACACCATTCTGCAAAATCTAACATGAGGGAGAAGAAGAGAGTAGATGAGCGAAAAAAACGATGGATTAGATGAGAGAAGAAGGATATATTAAACAATTTCATTAATTAGGGAGGCAAACCAAACTAATAGATGAATTAGGCAGAGTTGTAAAAATCTTAGTTGGGACTGAATTTTAAACAAACAATGACTTCGAGAATTTATAAGCAAGTCTCCCTAAAATTCATCGAAATAAAATTCCATTTCAAACGAGTTCAAGTCATAACCAAATCGGAGCCACAATCATATTCAACCTTCTATCTACTTCACTACGCTTCCATCATGCAATCCAACAATATGACTTTAGGCGATAAATCTAGGCCTAAAGTTTAGTTTGGACCAAGTTATATTTAACTCAGGACATAATCATCTATTTATGTCTATCGGGATTTTGGGGCATTACATAATCTATTATCCGTTCTCACCTCGTAATAATGGTTAATTAAGTTTATTACAGACGTCCAATGTTAAATCTCATTCAATTCAACACCTCTCAATACAATCCAATATGGCACAAGATCATTGCACGCGGATTGTATGTGAGCGATACGAGTGGATCATTTCTATGGTTCGTGTATTCTACCACAATCCATTGAGATTAAAGACTTAGGGAGTTTTTGATATTGCTTTTGAAAAATGTTTGTCTGCTTCATGTTTTAGGTATTTGATTACATTAATTCTGCTATTGTTTCTCTAAAAAAACAGGTAAAAACAGAAGTTATTTCTGGTAGCTTTAAGTTGAGCAGTAATAATTTTGTAATAACTTGAATTTCATTAAGCTGCACTCAACGCATTTGCTTAAAACCAATTTTTTTTCAACTTTAAATACAACAACATAGAAGTACTTTCAAATATATATTTGCAAACACACCCTTAGCATTAGTTGTGTTGTTGCCTCCTCATGTATTTGATTACTGAATTTGAGTTTGGGTGACAAACTCATCATCAATTAAGCATTTGTTCCACTAAGTATGGTCGGTTAGATGGATCCTCAAGAAAACACTAACAAATTTCTTATGTATGGATCGTCCCAATCCATACATAATATGTCAATTTTTATGCTGGTTGGTTACTTAACGTAACCCTCATCATTTACCCATGTTGTTCTCCAAATTATGATCTATTTTACTTTCCTTATTACATTACTCGTCGTGGTTTGATTTTCAATTTCCATTGTGGCGTAATTGTTTGTTCCAATATCAGCTTTGCAGAACACCCGACGAGCATCCTGATATAGTGTTCTTGAAAGTCAATTTATATTAAATAAGCTCATGTGCAAGAGTTTAATGTAAAGGTTCCTCCTCATTTCTACTTCTAGCATGGAGCAGATGGACTGCTTTAATATCAAATAAATCATGTTTTTTTTCTAATATTATGACTTCTTAATAAATAATATCTTTCTCAGTTTCAGAAAATAAAGAGCTAGTGGTGAATTACTCAATGTGATTTTGAAAATAGACAGATTATCCCATGTGGTTTGAAAATAGGCATTTTACTCCCCATGGTTTTGCAAGTATGCAGATTACCCACTTGTGGTCCTACTGCGGTAGACATTTTACCACATGTGGTTACACAGATTGATATTTTGCACATATTCACAAATCACGAGGAGGTAAAATGTCATTTCAAAACCACAGGGTAAAATATCTATTTTCAAAATACAATGGGTAATATGTCTATTTTCAAAACTACGGTACGGTAAAATGCTTATTTTCAAACCAAATGTGGGTAATCTGGCCATTTACAAACCATTTGGGGTTAATTCGCTATTAACCGGAAAAGAAAAGATGCCATTGAATTACATAGTCCAGCTCGTTGTAGCATCGGGCCCTAGAGGCGTTGGAGATCTCAACCTCGAAGCCTCCACAACACCAAAGGCGAAGCAAGCGAAATATGCTGGAACATAAATCTTTAAATCCTGGTCACCTTGCTTTTTGTTGTGCTTTGCAAGCTTGGGAATGGACTTTCTAATTCTAATTTTAAAGTTTCTCACTATAAATTAAAAGTCATATCTTGGAAGATGTGGCTTTGACTTTTGTAATATTCTCATTCAATGATTGATATCCACTCAGGACACTGCATCATTTATCAATCTCAACTAGATATTGTAAATATTGGAAACGTTTTTCAGTATTATATTTATAATATGAGGTAGCATTGTCACTTTCTCTAGCATCAACTTCATTTTCAAGTCTAACTTTTAGTCTTTGATGATGATTTTGAAGCCGAAATAAAAGAATCTTGTGGGCTATTTATATTACTTGTCGATGCACCATCTTTCTTATTGAAAATATCAAAATTATTTCGATTTTTCATTATAATCTGTCTGTAAACAAAAAGATTAATTTTTAAGGAGCATGTGATATCTATTTTGTTACAATTCAAGTAGATTATCAAAATCATTGAAAATCTAAAAGAAAAACAAAAAAAAAATCAATAATAAAGAATGATGATAAAAAAAACTTTAACCTAAATAATCAAACAAAAAAATAAATGAATCCAGAAAATGTATTGCATTTATATAATTATATTATTCATTGAAACAAATGTTACAAAATTAGAAGCAAATTGTAAAATAAATGAATCCAATATCGGTTGCTTCTAAGTTTGGTAATTATACAAAACTAGAAGCAAATTATATCCAAAATCATCTGTCAACACCAACACAGAATATAATTATTAAGTTTGATAATTATACAAACTTAGAAGCAAATTATATCCAAAAACAATCTACTCTATGTCCTGTGAATACAATTAATCCAAAAATAATACTACTGAAAATTTAAATAGCACTATAATAAAGCAAAACATTAACTACAAAAATAAAAGTAAAAATTGTTGTATTAAATTTATTGGTGTGTATCTTAGGAAAGTAGCAAGCAAAAACAACAAATGGCTTTGTATTAGAATTATCGAGACAAGATTTGGAATCTCTGTCCTTAAGACAATATTGCCCCACTACGGTGCTAACGGTTTACTTTGGCAATTTGTCTCCCAAGATACAACTACTATGATTTATGATAGGAGCACTCCAAATCACAAATCATTTAAACCACAAAGGTCTAAAAAAATGCTCAACCATAACAATCATGAAGATTCACAAAATTACCCAAATTTTGATATTCAAATATGATGTGAATTTCCAAAATTCCATGTCTAATTCATTCAATGATTGTTTCTTATATAGTATACCAAGTGGTGTCATCAAGAGACACAATTTGGAAGCATCCATCATGAAAAATTACACCCCAACATGAATGGACACACCATTTAATTTGGAAGCATCCAATCATGAAAAAATACACCCCAACATGAATGGACACACCATTTAATTTGATTCAAATTTCCAACAAAAATTCATGATCATTCACTGCTATAAAAGTGAATAATAAACAAATGATAAATGCTATAAAGTAACAAACAAAAAACTAAAATAATCATATCAGAGGTTTAAAGAATCCTAAAGGAAATAGGGTTGGGTCAAAAAAAATTAAATATGGAGAGTGACTAATTATTCCATTTGGAAAAAAAGTGTTAATAAGTGGAAGCATAACTCACTTTTGGGATATGCTGAATAATAAAATATGCTAATGTTATCTTTTCTTTTCTTTTTTTTACAGTTGTATTCATTTATTACCTATATAACATCGTTACAGCAAAACATAGGCACTAGTTCCAAAATTCATATCCTAAATACTAAATTGTTTTTCCTCTCAATATTTTATATATTATGTGCCGTTTGAAGTTAAGGATATCATAAATATATTTACGAGAGCTGTTAAAACTATAAAATGATAATAAGTAATATAATATGATAAGTTATATGATGTTTGATATTATTTTAAAATGGTAGATTTATTAATTTTTTTGTACTGACTAAAATATTGGATGAAATTTCAAATTTTTGATTTACAGTAAGTAAGTTGAAATTTTTAGATAAACTTTCAAATTTTGCAATAGTAAAAAAAAAAGATGGGAAATGATGCATATACCATTTCGATGCAAAATTAGAATAAAATTAGATAAATATGATGGGATAATTTTGTGACAAAAAACCAACTAAATATTAAATTAAAGTAATGAATAAAATCATCATACTCTTACTCTTGACTTCAAATACACATAAAACATACATGAGCTGATTAAGCATCACCCTTACCCGCACTCTCCCGGAAAACAAAACACTGATACGTACTCATGTAAAAGTATCCCAAACTCATAATTTTTCACACACATCTACTGATCTTAACACTTTTCTCAAGCAGAATATACATATACATGCAACATGGCTGTGAGCAGCAACTTAACAGCAATCCTTAATTTCGTAGCCATGATGTGCTCCATCCCCATAATCTCCTCCGGCATATGGCTCGCTTCCAAACCAGGCAACGACTGTATCCACTGGCTTCGATGGCCTCTTCTTTTCATCGGAATCGCATTCCTAGTCGTGTCTCTCACAGGTTTTTTGGGTGCGTATAGGGAAAAAGAAGGCCTGTTGGGAGTGTACTTGGTGTGCATGGCTATGCTCATAGTGACGCTTCTCGTCCTCCTAGTGCTGGCCTTCGTTGTCACACGCCCTGACGGTGCGTACTCAATCGCCCAAGTGGGATTCCGAGAGTACAAGCTGGTGGGTTTTTCGTCTTGGCTTCGGGATCAAGTTACGGGCAATGATAATTGGGGGAAGATAAGGGCTTGTTTAGTGGATACCCAGACATGTTCTAAGCTTGCCAAGAGATATTTCTCTGCTGCCGATTTCTTTTCTGGTCATCTGTCTCCTACTGAGGTATGTAATTGAGTTCATTAGTTAATACTTCCACATAAATTTTGTGTCAGATACACATATTTCTATGCCTCCTAGCATATTAAGTCCACGTTTGTTTTTTAATTTGTTTATAGAAGGGGGAAACAAAGAATAGTTTTTCAACTGTCCTTGGGTGCAAAATGGAAAAGTTTGTGTAAGTTGACATTTTTTCTAATTTACATAAAAGATTGTTGTCAAATTTGTAATTAATTTCTAGGATTTATTTGTAGAGTGAGATAGCAGCATTTACTCTTGTTAATAAGTTCGTTAAGATGTGTGAAAATCGCAATGGATTGGGACATTACAGATTAAGGGTTATTGGCAACGAACTAGTTGTTTTTTAAATATTTGGTTTGTGAATATTTACATAACACACCCTCCCTCTGTGCATGCATATTTTGCAAACCAATTGGGTAACATGGATAAACTATCTATTAGGATACCTCATGGGACTAAAGTTTATTACTACAGAAAGGGATGTTTTTTCTCTTGTTCTTTATCCGTGTACAGTTTAGCTTTTATTTTAGTTGGTGGAAATTGTGACTCGAACCGGGGACTGACCATTGACCATTAGTATTGAAGAAGCTAGTTGCTTGGCCAGTACAAGATAGGTTGAGTTGGCTCGATCCATATGTAGGGGTTAAAGCTAGAGGGTTTCTCTGAAATGATCTTTATTTGGTTTATGGGACACTTGCATTATTATTTGTTTGTTTTCTTGACTTTGGTATAACATTTAAAAAACATACATAAATTCTCTTAATTCTGATCCATTTCTTAAATTTTTTATGTTCATTCAAACAGTTCTGCTTTATCTAAATAAATTACTGAAGATATTAGAAATGGTTGTATCTTATATCACTCCCACTAAGTATTATATGCTGAATTACAGTCAGGATGCTGTAAGCCTCCGATAATATGTGGGTTGGAATACTCGAGTCCCACAACTTGGATGGGATCACCGAACGTAGCAGCAGACGCCGATTGTGCTATTTGGAACAATGATCCGAGAATATTATGCTATAATTGTGATTCTTGCAAAGCTGGATTGCTTGAAAACTTAAGGCAGGAGTCGAGGAATGTCAGTATTGTCCTAATCATAACATTGGTAGTTCTCATTTGGGTTTATCTTCTAGCTTGTAGTGCATACAGAAATGCTAAGAAGGGTTGATGCTACTAAATATATATATACATATATATATTCAACATTTTAAATGTAGCTTTTTAGAATACATAAATTCTTTGGGCTATAACTTAACCTACCCATTCATGATGTAGTAAGGAATAAAACTAATGGACCTTAAATGGAATAGAGCCTCTATCGCATGTTCATATTCCTATCTTATCTTTTTTGAAAGAATAAGAATCTTGTGCTTACTTTTTGCTTTGTTCCCATCATTTTACCCAATTCTGTAGAAATGTTGATCACTTTCTACTGTTATGTATCATAGATATATGCACAGAGTAAATCAACTGTTGATTTTACAGTATGTTAATCTGGATATAGAAATGCGAATAAAAAGTGTTGTTTAAATTTTTAGAAGCATATTTCTTACCTCTTTTTTTGGTTCGCTTTGATAACAAATGAATTTATAGGGGAGGGGATAAGCTATTTCGTGAAATCATAGGTTAGGCCGGAGTCCGGGAAGATCCTTTTCTCGTTAAGAATCTCCGATGATCAAACTGGTTTCTTCCGAGAGAGGGAGAGAGCCCCCTTTCTTGCCGACAACTCTCCTTTTTATAGGGGGAGGGTAGCCAATGGTCCCGCCTTGCCCGAGACTTTAGAGACAATGTCTGAAACTGGGGGGAGAACCACAGACTGGGGACCACCTATATCTGTTATCTACCTCGTACGACCCTTCTGCTTTGCGATTCTCTGCATCCGGGAATATGTTTTTCGTACTCACAGTGCTTGACCATCCTTTGATTGGTTAGTAGGCCTAGCATTTGCTTTAATAGGTGTCCGATTCCTGTAATCCCAGTCTTGGTATGCAGGACCACCCTAGGTGTGTCACTGACCCTCTCGGCCTCAGCTCGGATGACCTGGCCGATGACGGACCGACCTATTCACATAACTCCTCGCCTCAGCTCGGCTGTCCTGGCCAATGGCTGCCCGTCCCGACCTATTGATTTACTTTCTCGCTGCCTTAGCTCGGAGGCTGCCCCGAGGATTGTGGCCGAGGAGCGCTAAATAGGGTCCTGCTCGGAAAAGAGCACGTCAGCTATCCAGAGGTGGTCGTCCCCGGTATCAACTCGGCTCGGGCGACGAGCTTGAAGAGGACAACACGGTATCCGCCCTAACGACTTCTCTTGTTGGGCTGCAAACGGGTCCACCACTGACCGGGCCCAAATAAAGTTCGGATCCCTAAAACCTACTGGGCCTCCAGAACTAGGGATAACATCAGTATCCCCCCCCCCCCCCCCCCCCCCCCCCAAGTCGAGCTAGAGTAGCGCTGCCTCGACTAATGGGTTTATGGCGAACTTTATTTATTCCTGACCTTGGTCCTTTGATTGGACAACTCCTGGTCCCGGGGTCACAGCTGTCTTGTACCAAACCCTAGGAGGTTATGTCAGGCCACGTGCCCTTATCTGGTGCTCCGACCGTTCAGATTCCTTAATCTGCACCGTTGGTTTGGGCCTGAGCTACCCAACCCCTCGGGTCGGAGGTCGGATGCTCCTGAGGGAAACATTCCCGAGGTGGCACCCCTCCGACAGGTCCCTCCTAGGATATTTGATCCCTCCCTCCCCACCTTCGAGGTTTTCGACCCGAGGAGCCTGGCCCAGGCTGGACTTCCTTGGTACGAGATTCTCGACTCGGGTGTTTCCCCTGATGCCGAGCATCTTCTCCGTACGTGGTTTATCCCGCCGGACCACGACGTCCGGGTCCCTAGGGCTGGTGAGCGTCCGCATCTCCCCCCTCCCAGGTACTTTCCCTTCTTCCTTGAGCAGCTTAAGAGCGGACTCCGCTTTCCTGTCCCTCTTTCTTACCAGGAGTTCTCCCATTTCCATTGCGTTTCTCTGAGCCAACTTACCCCCAACTCCTACCAGAGCCTAGTCTCTGTCACTGCCCTCTTTCGATCCTTGGATATACATTTCTCTCCTACCCTTCTTCACTATTTTTTTCAGGTTAAGAAAACCCAGTCTCCCGGGGTGTTTTACTTTGGTGCCCGGACATTTTATAAATTTTTAAATAACATCCCGAGCTCCCGTAAAGGATGGAAACAAACCTATTTTTTTGTCAAACCACCTCGACGCTGGGCCTGCCCCATGGCCTGGCGAGATTCCCTACCTGCCCCCCGATCCTTGCCCAAAAAATATAAAGAGGACGTGTGCTTCCAAATTTCAACCATTGGGGCTCGGCGTTTCGATTCAGCTGCCCTGTCAGGGAGGACGTACTCAGGCGTTTTGGGCTGAGCTCCTATCCAGACGTCCCTGGTGGTACGTTCTTCCTATCTGGCCCCCGTTTATCATATTTATTTTTTCATGTCTGAGCTGAGCCCTTTCTTTTGCAGATAACATGTCTCTTCAGCAGCAGCTATCCGCCATGGCATCTCAGAAGAAAGCGGGAAGAGGGGCGGCTGGGGCAGGCCCTTCGAGCCAACCCCCTAGCGCCCCTGTTGTCATTCCAAACCTGCCATCCCCAGGGGCCAGCCCCCCTCGCGCGAAGAGGTTAGGGAGGAGACCGGTCTGAGAAAAAGGAAAAGGGGCAAGGGCGTAGCTGGGGTCTCGACTCGAGAAGAGGTGGCTTCTGAAGATTGGTGTAAATTAATGAAACCAAATGCATCCCAATACCCAATTACCATTAAAAAATCATGTAAAAAAAAAAGCAATGATTCATGGAATCGCCACGCAGACATGTAATCTCGAAACAAACACAATACTACATTGTTATGCAAGTAATTTCGTAAACCTTGCAAGGCTATAGCCATTAAAAAGTACATGATACGTAAAGACAGATGAAAAATGAACGGTAGTGTTCACAAGTCTGAGACGCCGAAGCAAAAAGACCAAGTCATGAAACAGATACGATCTAAAGATCAAAATTGCATCTTTATCTTGTCTAAATGCACTAAAACATCATGACAGCTACTATACATAACAAGTTATAATGTAAGCACATTTTTAAAATGCAAGATTACAATGCCGCATGAGATATTATACCACAAGCGTGACAATATTCAACACGTTGCACATGTCCTGCATCTCCAAAACTACGGAGGGAAAACCAAAATATTTCAGAATTTCCTTCCATTTGGTTTACCACCAAGATGATGTAAACAAGTTTGGCAATTAAACTGCTGGAACCTTTTTTCCATCCTCAATAAAGAAAATTACTCTCTCTGAAACCTAAACAAACAAGAAGATAAGGCCTTGAATTCATTTCACAACTGGTGTAAAAACAATGAACTATAATGAGTAAACGAGCACAAGTTGCACTTCACATTAAAGGATTAAAATAAAAAATAAAAAAAAGGATTACATAGCCGATTTATACACAAACGAACCATTTTCATGAAAGTGATTTATCGCAATTTTTTAATATATATTTTTAAAGAAGGAAAACAATTTTTAATAATGAGAATAAAGTTGTCTTTGCATTAGAAATATGCAAAATGTTCTTTTAAGCTTATGAAATTTTCTCTCTATTAAAGCTGCATATAAGCACGAGAAGTAGAATATTAAAAAGTATTTACTTTGGGTAATGGAATTGTCATCCATATTTAGGCCAAGCTATAGTCCCTCATTGAGTTAAATACATGATTCCAGATAAACGGTATTGCAGTATGCTGAATGTAAGATCAAAATTCTAAGATGGCCCTTCATTAAAATATTTGTTAGAATGATACAACCACAGGATCCAGCGCTCAGATTAACACATGCTCTTGTTGATTATTTTGTAAGAAATGACAATAACACACACACACACAGTGCCACTCTCACAAAAAAATACATACACTACCACCTAGGCTCAAATGGTAAGGCTCCGGAGAAGTTTCACAGAGCAGCATAATCGCATAAAACTTTGCAGCAACGAAAATGTGATTTATTCAAGTAAAATAATAATCTACATGAAGCATTGACTGAGAACTAATATCGTCCATGGGCTTTCCACATGAACTCCTCTGTTTCCCAATTCAACAACCAACTAAATCTGGAGTGGCAAATTTTTCAAATTTTAACACAAAATGGACTTGAGGAAAATAAATTATGGTGCAATATAGTTGTGTTTATATGGATAAAAAAACACAAGGTCATGCTATAAAATGGTTCAAATTACGGACAAGAATGTCTTCAAGTATGTAACTTGAAGTAAAATAAACATAAAATTCACCAACATTTCAGCTATAAACTTTAATCAAAACATGCAAGGCAAACAAATGAAATATTACTTGAAAAGAAAACAAGAAGAAGACATGAAATTACATCTGGCCAGGTGTGGGTAATAAACTCCACAATGTCATAGGCTATGTCTCCTTGAACATCAATTTGCTCCTTCTCGGTGGGGCCCTATTCAATGAATCAGAATGGGGGAAACACAAACCATTTAAATGTTTGAATACTTATGTCAAAAAGGTTTATGCCACCGATGCAATATACCTTGACAACAGAAGCTCCAGTGGCAAATTTTTTTTCCAAGCTTCTTTGATGCATCAGTTAATTTAACCCCTAAATTTTGAAACGACAAGCTGGTTATAAAACCTTCGCAAAGAGTATAATAAAAGTAAAACACATGCAGCACACAGCCTTACCAAAAAGTTCAAGGCCTTTCACAGTGGTGATACATTTCCTCTTGTTACGGGTCATCTTTTCAATAATTACTTCGGGCTTCTCCTGTAAAACTTTTAAGTTTCAATACTACCATAGTGCATGGAATTCAAATGGACCAGACCTCATCATGCAACTATAAACTAATGATAAAGCATATCATGTACCAAAACTATATAAAAATATCAGCAATAGCAAATAATATTATAAACACCTGAACTGAGGTGCCCTCTACACCCACCATTGTAATAAGATACATTACAACCTCTCATGGAATTTCAACATCAAGCACAGAGACAGTAATTTCCATTTTAAATTATTAAAATTCTTGCACATAGAAGTAAAAACTAGGGATTCAATCCAAGCTGCGGACTAGATGCCAAAGTTCTCCAATTAATGACTAGAGTAAAGCCAGAGTATGATCACCTAATAGGTTGCTCCATGTGTGACTTGATTATAAATAAAAGGTTCAGGCGTCCTAAAGTCTTGACTCTTGAAACAAAAGAAAAATCTTTAACATGCTATGTTCTACATCTAAGAAATGTCGATAGATTTATCGAAACTGAACATTGCAATAAATTATGTACAGTTTATTTTTTGCCAAAAGTATTCTCGATTCAAAAAACATAACTTGAGTACATTTTCATAACTACTCAAGCAAGCAAGTAAAGAGAAAAAAGAAATAAAGAATGAATCTTGGTGGTATCTTGCTGCAAATCTATTTTTGTACCACTTTACCAGAAGTGGCGTGCAGAAATTAATGATAAGCATCCATTCAAAAAGACCACCCACAAATCCAAAGTAAACCAAAATTCCGACCAATTATTCACAAAAATTATATAGTTATAATACGACTGGGGATTTCAAACTTGGCACAAGAAAATATTTTATTCAGAATCATACCTTTTTCTTAATCTTCCCACCAGGTAAATGTTTTACTTCTTCTTTTGGTTGAGAAGAAGAACCTGTTGGAATCAAGAAGAGCAGTTCAAAACACAAGCCAAATAGTAAGTTTCACAATCAAAAGACAACATAAAATGTTGTTCACTTTCAAAATCATGCACATATGCACCCAATCATATAGCGGTGATGATGGCAAAACACGCCAAGGTAATGCAATAGAAAATCAATTTTCTAAAATAAATGAATAAATACTTAAAATTAGACCAAAAAAATGGCATTTCATTAAAAAAAAAAAAAAAAAGCAGACCATTTTGTTTCATTCGTAACATTAGTAATAACAAGTTACACATATTGAACACAGGTGCAAACTACAAAACAAAAATTTACAAAAAAGATGTGTGTGTGTAGTAGCACCATTGGAGGAGATAGAAGTGGACTGAATCTGATCTGCTACTTTATCAACATCCTCCGCACCAGCCTCTGAAAACCAGAACGCAGATAAAAATAAACCAGAGCAAAATACCTCCAATTACAGATCATAAAGGTATAATTAGGGTTTAGAGGGGAACCTTTGACAAGATCTGGATAAAGATCGGGGGCGTTTTTTATCAACCATGGTTTGCATTTCTCGAAATCGGCTCCAAACTCACAGTACTCGGCGGGTAATCCGCACACCCCACAATACAAAACCCTAACCGGTTCAGGCTTTTCGGCCATTGCTGTGAATTTATGGATCTTGTTTTATTATTCATTTAAAATATAGTCATTATTAACTTATTATTATTCAGCATAAACATTTAGAATAGTTTAAATATAAATTATGTTAATGGATATACAAATTATGGGCCGACAATCCTTAGGCACAACCCAACACCTAATGGGCTTCAGCCATAGCCCAAATTGCCCAATGGATCATGATCATCGATAGACTGCTGCTTACCTACACGATTATTTTTGGGAAAATTACGGGCCGGTACACTTTCGTGAAACATAATCTATCCTAGTCCAGGGAAAAAACATTAGTTGACATAAGTCCATTCTAGGTTGAAATGACCATAATAACCCCATGTGGTCCAAGCGGTCCACGCGGTCCAACCAATCTTTAATAAATTTGCATTCTTAGCCTCTAGAAAATGTTTAAAGAACAAAATATGCCACAATATACTATTCATCATCGTTTTCATCCTAATATTTACCAAACAGAAACATTATATGAACATGAGATCCTTCAGTTTCTGTCATCTGGAGATGAATCCCAAGAGCATACTTTTGCAAAGGACTCACGGTTTATATAACGTTCGTCTAATTATAATTCAACCCGATTTGAAGATCGTGTTTAAAAATAAATAAAAGGCCCAACATGCTTCCGTATTACAATAAAATTTTAACAAACTAAAAAATATCATTTTGACCATAACGGCACCGGGTGAGGTGGGTCGCAACTTCCACCAGTCGAAAACCTACTGCCTCCAGACTGTTTTACGAATGGCTCCTCACCATCCAACCTCAGCACACGGGCGAGGTTAGTCTGCCAGTTATCCGACTCCTTCAGAAACTGCACAGCACAGCCCTAATTCGTTTCCTACCTTAGGGCGTAAGGTATATTCAAGATATAAAAAGATTTAAAGAAATCTAGGAGATAGCTGGGCAACAGCCTTATTTTTATTCTGGAATACTTATAACATCTTTTACACTAAAACGTCTCCTTTTGAGAGGAGACGGACTTGTTTAGCCTCTCATATAGATCAGGCTTGACTCAAAAACACATAAACTTAAAACCAACAAAACAATATTACAAATGATTACAAAAGAAATAAAAGAAAGAAAGATTACCAAGCTATGAAAGTTGAAATATTACAAAGCTTGGAGACTCTAAATTTATTTCTCAGAAAACTATGGAGAATTTTCGATGTCCTTAGCTTCCTGAATGGGTGCCCTTATATAGGCATGAATCCGGACTTCAAATGCGGATTCCAAATCTTGATAATTGTTGAGTGCGCCTGTGAGTGCGCCTTAACTTTCACGTGGTCTGGCATCTTTGTCTGGTTGTGCCAACTTTTCTTGTGAGTGGTCCATTATTTTTGTTTGAGTGCGTTGAACAGTATCCGCACTAACTTCTAATGGTCCACCTCTTTTCCTTTGTCTGGGAATCTTTACATAAGTGGTTTCTGTGGTCCCCGAGCTTTAGGAAAACGGGCTCTATTGTCAGCAGGTCTTTTGTCTTTTCCTGCCTCTGATCTATCGGGTTTGGATCGGAATCCTTTCCCGAACTCTGGTTCTTTCTGCTCCGGGCATGCTTGGCAGATATGTTCAATCATCGGCCAATGTGTGCCATGTTGCAGAATTTTCGGTAAGTCTCCTTTCCTGCCGGAATCTTGTTCTCCCTAAGAATTCTTCTCTTTGTTTCAAAGAGTTCTTCGGCAAATCTCGTGGAGGTTCCAGTCATGGAATTCAGCAAGAAAGTTCCATTGGCTGAATTCTGAAAGAACTTGAATGTGTATTGACTTTGTCAATTTCTGTTAGACAAACCCAAAGACCCCATGCTCGTCTGGTTGAAACTTCATCCTCTGTGATAGTTCCCGCCAAAATTGGAATTCCTTCTGGTAGCGCCATTTTTATATTTTTTAGGGCGTTTCCATCTGGTCTTCTTAGCTTGATAAAATGAAAAGCTTCAATGAAGCCTTTCTTTGCCGGTTCTGGAGCAGCACTGAAAAAATACAACTCCAAGATATCACCTCTGGCTAAATGTGGATTATTGGCCCAAGTCTCGTATACAGCTTCTCTGATCCATTTTGCTAATTTTGAAATTTCAGAGAAGGCTGGTGCCACAGTATAAACCGAAGCCAGAGCTCCGAAATTATACCATTCCTGAACATCATTTGGATGGCTGCCTGGTTTCATCCAAACTCTCGGATATTTTCCGGAGATATCAACTATTGATTTTTCTGGGTTGATACCTCGCCTGGTAATTAGTTTCTCCCAAGTGCGCTGGTAATCCTGCATAGGTGAAGAAACTAAATCGTCATTAGTTTGAACCTTAGACTTGCCAGTCATTGGCCTAAGATTCAACTCTCCCTCTTTTACCCCAGAGGTGCTGGGTTGACTTGAAGGTTCAGATTGTGATGACACATGACCTTCAACATTCGCTTCAGCGTGTACATCATCAAGGAATGCATCATCTGAAGCACTCGTGACAGGGGTACTTGAATCCCTTGCCTCCGGGTTAGATGAGCCCCGTTCTTTAAACACTTCTTTTTTGCAATGTTGAAGGTGCTGCCTGAAGTATAGGCCCTTTCAAGACTTCAAACAAACGTTCGTGGTCCCGAAAGTATGCTCGTATATGATCAGTAACAAGTTCCTGATCTGCTCGTTGAAGTCGTCCCGCGACCTCTGCATTGAGACAAAGAGTCCCAAAATCTCGTTCGAGGATCTCCAGGTTTTCCCTGAGATTCCTAACTCGCTTGAGGGTATCGCTAGCAATGTGTCCCTCCATCTCGTGTTAAGAAATCTGCAAGAATATTTTTATCAGATTTCACAATGACAATATCATAATCATAATATTGACACTCAGCTTGCCAACGTAAAAGTCTAGCCTTTTCTGGTTTTGATTCAATTTTATTTTTCAGAAAAGACTTAACACTCGTATTATCTGTTTTTAAGATAAATTTCTTTGCAAATAAAAATAATGACCATTTTTTTAAAAGCCTTTCGAACTGCAAAGAACTCCTTCTCGTTGATGTGTCATCTGATAACTTCGTTGTTATCAAATAATCCACTGCAATATCTGCATGGCACTTCTCCTTCTGTTGTAACTTTCATGAGGACCGCAGCCCACCAATGATCACTGGCATCTGTGTATAATACCAGTTCATCCTCGTCGTTTGGTATTGCGAGTTTTGGTAGTTGCCTGCAAACCTCCTTTAGCTGTTTAACAGCTTGTCTGTGATCTTCATTCCACTCAAACTTAACATCCTTTTTGAGTAGTGAACTGAACACCTTCCTGTGGTTTGCTAGATTGTTGATAAACATTCCAGCAAAATTAACAACTCCTAAAAAACTCTGAAGTTGTTTTAAATCCTTGAGGTCATCCGGGTATCCTTGTACTTTTTCAACAATATGATTTTGTAGGATGATTCCAGATTCGTCGATCTCGATTCCAAGGAACTCGATCTGTCTTGTAGCAATTACTGCTTTCTTTTCGGAAAGCACCAATCTTTCCTTGTAACAAACGTCTGAGAAGATCTCCAGATGTTTAAGATGTTCTTTCATATTTTTTGACGCTATGAGGATGTCGTCAATGTACACGAACATGAAGCTGAAGTAATCCTTGAAAAGATTATCCATCTTCCTTTGATATATCTGGGGAGCATTTGCCAATCCCATTGGCATGACATACCAGATATAATGTCCTTGTGGTGTGGAGAATGCTGTGAACTTTCTGCTTGCTTCCGCCATTTTAATCTGGTAGAACCCAGACTTGCAATCGAATTTGGAGAATACTTTGGCATTCTTGATGCGATTCACCACATGTTCTCTGCTTGGGATAAAATATCAATCGAACTCCAAGATTTCGTTGATCCCTTTATAGTTGATCACTAATCTAGGCTTTCCTCATTTAATTTCTCCATGATTTCTTACCAGAAAACTGGGGCTGCTGTATGGAGAAATACCTGCTGAGATTAACTTAAGGTCAATATGCTCCTTAAGTATGATCTGCATATCCTTCCGATCTTCCTGGTTCATGGGGATCGGCCTGTACCTCACATACTCATTTTCTTTTCCAGTTTTCACCTTCAAAGTAGCTCTGAGCTCATTTTTGTTCCACCATGCCAGTGGATCCTCGTTGTAGTTCCTACGAATCTTCATTTTTACATCCTCTAGAGTGATTCGCTCTTCGAGGGTAGATTCAGGTTGTGGAACTTCTTCTCGTAAAGCATTTTTCAGTAGCAACAGGGTTTCTGGAGTTACTCTTTCCTCATCCTGTTCTCTGAAAGACATGATATTAACCCAGTCAAAAGTTTGTGACTCTCTTTCACTAGGACCTTGTTGTCGGAACTGAAGAATTGCCTCTCCAAATTTCCGTTGATCTTTCATCTTTGGGTGTCGAAGTTTTCCTTCACCACCACGCTTGTTGCGAAAACGAATAGGGAATTTTCTGTGAAACGCCTCCCGTAATCGTTGTACCATAATCTTATGATCACATAGAGTTGTGAAAATAAGTCTTCTCGTTTCATTCTCTTGAGTGAATGTCTTGAACGTCTGTAGGAAATTGTTTCCTAACAGCATATCTGCACCTGTATCATGGAAATATATAGGTGGAGTTTTGACTTTGTACCATGGGGTACCGCCTGCTCCGCCGATAATTATTTCCGCTCATTGGACTCCTTCATTAAGAATAAGGATCCGTTTGGAAAAGTCTCTTCCGGCAAAGGCTGGTAATTTCTCACCAACATCTTTGGGGAAGATTTCTCGCCTGACAGTGCATATTCCAGCTCCTGAGTCAATGTATGCTGCAAAATATTCTGCCCTGTACTTCTCGTATAACATCCCAATGGAGATGTATATGGAGAATGGACTGGTGGTCATCTGATTCGATATCTTTTTCCTTCCACCGTGAACTCCATTCCATCTTGCAATCTTTCCCAAGGTTTATGTTCTTCGAGAAATTCAATCCCTAGAATAAGCTGTTCTGGGATCCGTCCAGCAATGCCTTCAATGGTGAGATCAATTTCACCAATTTGAAGATTTCCGTGAAACTTGCCAACTGTAGGTTGTTGCAAATAATATAAGACATCGCAGGGGAAGATATTGTTCTTCTCCGTGATATCAAAAATTATCTGCACTTCTCTCCAGCCTTCTGGGCATTTCAGTTTTCCTATTGTTTGGAATACATCAGGAACTTTCTGAATTCTGCTTGAGGCTGCCTTCTGTTTTTCCCCGGGATAGTTGCTGATTAACCTATCCTGTTGGAAAGACATCCTTCTTTGCTCGATCATAAGGCTCCTGCTTCTATTTAGAACAGGTTGATCTTGTATCCTCATGTCGATCTCTCCTATTGTCGGAGTATCAATGATGTCCGGCAATACTGCTTTGGCGAAGTCTTCGAAGATTCTGGGGACTTCGATGAATTCTTTTCTCAAGAATACCTCGGAATGACGAGTATTCGAGAGTGCGTATGACACCTTGTAGGTGATCGAGTAAGGTCTGTTCCTTTCTTTCATCAAATCTTCTCTTTTAAAATCTTGATGAAGAGTGAGAACTTTGTTGAAGTCTCGATCTCCTAAATTGTATTCAATCCTCGGATAGATGTTGAAGGCCATCTTTCCTGCATACAGATTTCATGCCACTGCTCCCAAACAAGAATCTTTGAGGTTCGGGATTCTCTTGTCAAAGATCGCCAGGTTGAGGGGCGAATTAATTCCTTCCTTGAATGTTGCTTTGATGATTACTCGAATGGCTCCAATATGAATCCATGAGAGTGTGTTAGCAACTTCTCTTTTGACCTTGTTCTTAATCTCCTGGATTTCTCTGTAGGGGATTAACTGCATCTCAATTTGGTTTCCCGTGAATTCCATTGGGATCACAAATTCACCTGTTGTCATCCTATGGATAATCCGATGCTTCCTGCTACGAAGACCAATCATATCCATGGCTTTTTCCATTGCTCCAATTGTAAATCCATCATACATCTGAAGCTTTGGTTCTTCTTTCATGATCCTCATAAGGGTTTTATGAGAAACAGTAGTATGCGAGAAAAACCCCGACGGCTCTTCTCTAATCACGTGCTGAATGAACTCTCCTTCACTCTGATTCTGAGCTAGATTCCCCTCCATCCTCATAATAGATCTCTTCTTCGTAGATGCTTTCATCTGAGGGAATATCCTCAAATTGATACACCTGTACCAAATCCTTAAAATAGACAGCATCCTCAAATTCCTTGGTATGCTCGAACTGTCTTACTCCCCGGCTTTGGTTTTCTGGACAATCTGTAGAGATATGTCATCTTGCTCCACATGTCCAGCAGTTACAATCTCTGAAACTTTCATTTGCACGGGTAGGTGTGCGCCTGAAAGTTCTCTTCGTTGGTGCCCTGCTAGAACTTGCTTGATTAGAACCTGTCGATGAGATTCTACTCGTTGTTGGTCCTCATCTTTGCCCCGATCTATAGCTTCGGGCTTTCTGCTTTGACCAGAACTTTCTAGGTCTTCATGAAGACCTACTTCTTCTTGAACCACCTCTTTGGGCATATGTATGACTTTTGTGCTTCTTCATCTTTCGCCTTTGTGGGTAGTTCCCGATGATTGTAGGGATATCATTTCCCGTACAACAAAGAGGAGCCATTATGTTGATTCCTCTGAGCTTCTTGAATTTTTTCTGGAGCTTTGCTTGATAGCACCACTCCGCCAGCTTTACTTTAAGAAATGACACTCTCCTGGACACCGTCTCGATTGCATGCGGTGTATATTCCTGGATAAGCATTTCTCTCCATGGGCTCGGAATTTTGGCAAAGAACAGCTCCGCTGCATCTTTTTCCGCTATCTTCGACTTCCATCGATACTCTGTAAAGAGTTTGATGTACTCATCTACATAGCAGATGTCATGTAGTTCCAGGCTAATTAAAGCTTGTCTGTATTTCTTAGCCTTTTCTTCCTCCATTCCCTCGAAGTAGCTTATTCCGATGAAACAGATTTTGAAGAATCTCGCCATCTTGTCCACGATCTCTTTCAGGGACTCTCCGGCTAGAAGTTCTTCCTTGGTTCCTGGGTCTCCAAGATCCAAGGCAATCTTGACTGATCCTTCCAGACTCATTTTTAGAAGTAAAATGAATCATTCTTTGCCTAAGTCAAGTGTTCCTGCTGCTATTCTCATTGCTGAAGCCCATTCATCAATAAGAATTTCTCTGTTTTTGTAAGGACCCCATATACTTAACCCTTGATTAGTGTATTAATCATTATGTGTGGCACATGCTTTCAATAAAATTATTCGGGAAACCCAGATGATACTTTACCATTGAATGGCAATTACAAAGTTTTCTTTAACATACAGTGTTATAAGCTCATCATCCTAACAACAACAGACTCATAGGGTTCGCCCATCACACCACTTTTTACATTGTGGACTTTTATAAAAATTTGGGCAGAGTCTCCCCATAAATAGAGCTATCCCGAAATAAAAGCACAACGCATAACATAATTCCCGGCCAGGGAAAACATAACACTCATCAGAATACAGCAATATCAAGTAAATTCCCAGCCAGGGAAGACACCACACATATGACAACCAAAGTGGGTTTCAACCCCCACATAACACACTAACGACTCTCATATCATTAGCAATTCTACCACAATTGCATGCAACATATAATGAAAGAGAGGAAGGCTCATGCCTTTATATACAACGCATATACAAGTAATCTTGCTCACATGCGAGCATCATGAATATGTATATAACCCTCATGGGTATATAAGTACTCTATACGATACCGTGCTCCATCAAGCCCTGGTACCACGATCCTGGGAGTACATCCAATCAACAGCTCGAGCTCATCTCCAAAGCCATCGATGTACCTGTTCACCTGCCCCAACAGAGACAGCCCCCAACGGGGTGAGCATACCAATTCCACAATTTCATAATCATAATGACATAATACATAATGTACGAAAATGTAAATATTGTGGAACATATGTGATACTTCCTGGATGGTATCATCCTCATCATAGCGTACCCCTGTAATAATCCTGTTCTCAAAACAGATAAATCATCAAATCCTGAATATGCAGTTAATCATCATATTGGTTAACCCTAGCCAGTTTCAATTTAACAACATTTCGTAACATCTTTCTTTATCTAGCAATTATCACAATTCTAGATATTATAATGAGATTTCCTTAACTTCCGATACTAGTTAATCACTTCTCTGATTAACTACGTCTCTGTTCTTATTCATTACCAATAGGGAATAAAGTACAGATATCCTAGATATCTAATCAAATACCATCTTTTTCATTTCTTACTTCAAGTAGCATCATACTATCGGTGTTTGCTCCGTAGCGACCACACCCCATCATTTGCTCGCTTCATAGCGGCACTAAGCATTTCACCATGTGAATCAACATAACGTAATCAAGTCCCGGTACCATCATAGTAAAGCATTTCATGTATTTTAGATCATGCATCATACTTGTAAAACATCATTTAAACTATGCTCGTACGCTAAACGTACCTTAAATCCTCGAAGTCCGAGCCAAACCTTGTTCGAGTTCCATGCCCTGAGGAACGATGTGCTAACACGATAAATAATTCACAATTATTTACGAACATGTAACCCATGCTCAAGCACATCCATAACCCTCAAAATATTGTCGACACACGACAATTAAACATCTAAAAGACCCGGGGCAGGGTACATGCTGGGAGGGAAAACGAATGCAACATATCGAAAAATTGCTCAAGAACACCTTCAATAATTCGAACCCAACCAACACAAATCAAACCCAAATAATCACCATAATTCATCTAACACATGAATTAATCAATTAACAACAACAATAATCGCCTCACAAGCCAAACCCCCAAAATTCGAATTCCAAGCCCTAAATTCGAACCCAATTCCTCAAATTCGAACACATTCAAGCATCATAATGCATCAACAACATGAATTAATCAATCCATAACAAGAATCATCACTCCTTGTCAAAAATCCCCAAAATTCGAACCCTAACTCACGAAATCGAGCTGAAATTCGAACCAAATTTAACCAATATTTTCGAACCAAAAAGTCTGAAATAATCGACTCAAAACCAGCTTAAAAACGCCCCAAAAACATCAGAAAAATCGCAACAAAAACATACCAAAATCGCGTCCCAAAAATCGGATGAAATCCAGTTTTCGAACCCTACGCTTTTCTGGCAAATCCGAGCTCGATTCTCGACCAAACTTCAAATTGTTGGTATGTAAAGAAGCGCCCGGAAGAGACGATTCCAACGGCGGGTGGCACGCGCCGAACGGCGGCCGGACGGCGGCTGGCCGACGCCTTTTACGCGCGGGGGTCAAAGGGGATCGGGAAAGGGCGCGCGGGTGAGGAGAGAGAGGGAAGGTGGGGAAAATGGCTTCCAATAATAAAAATCTCGGTTCAACTGGTATTTATAGCAAAAATACCCCGAAATACTAATAGCCCCACAAATACATCACGATTCATTAAAAATCATCTGTTTTCGAAAATTCTCTCTCTAACTCAAAAACCCTCTACCGGTGCCCACACACAGCACCCGAGATTCCGAGTCATACTAAAAATCCCACTCACAGGTTTTCACCGAAATGAGAATACGATCTCAACCTCGGGATCCAACGATCCCAATTACTCAAATAGACGAGCCCAGAAGGCCCAACACCGCGATTAAACTCCATGTCGCCACGTAAAACAACTTTAGGGGTTATTAATACTCCGGGATTAACATCCCTAATCTCAGGTCATCACAATATCCCCCACTAAAAGAATTTCGTCCTCGAAATTAGCACCGGTGTATCACATAACACCCAGGCTACACAACAACATGAAGCCAGAACCTCGATTCTTGACCATAACAAAATCGTCTTAAAAACCTCGAGAATACTTACCTCACTTCAAACTCTGAAACAGAGCGACTTACCAAAACCAACATATCACCCAAGAGGCAAAACGTACCTCGATGCGGGTCATCCCAAAATTCAGTCCCTCATGACTGTAAAACAACCGATACTTACGACTGTAGATCGGACAGTCATCCTTCGTTCTAATACCACTAGTAAGAACGCATCATGTATGACACCTCAACCGTGAGAACGTTGGCCTCGTGTCAATCTCTGGAGTGGAATAAACTTCCAAACCCATCATAACGTCGAAGAGCGTCAGTACAACTCAACGCTAACGGTCCAAAAGCAGTTAGTCAACTGAAACTGCAAGGATTCGAATTGCTTCCGATTCCATCGTAGATATCATTCAAAGACATCTCTATCATGACTCACAATGTCTAACATACATCGTTACGAGGGAAACATTAGCATACCACGGTGTACACATACCAAACCTGGTTTCCACTTTCAAACCTCCTCTTTCAAATGAGCAGTCGCATCATTGGAACTCAATTTGGGCAACTCACGGCCACAGATTCACACAAAAGACATCTCACAAGATGTCCACCTCCGGATATCCTAAGAATCACATCCTGATCATAAATAAACAATCGATGTAAGGACATGTAATAAACCCAATGCATCCCAAATACATGGATTCCCAGGCCAAAACAACGACGACTTGATGACTCTCTTGTTGGTATTTCAACATCATGAGCTGTCCCAGACAAGTCTCACCAAGATTTAAACATAAACATATATACGTTCAGTGAGGCATACTCAACTTCAACTTCAAATGACGTGGTGACTACCAGAGTCCACCACAATCCACCTCGTATCACCTTACGATTTACCAAACTTGGTTCCAACGAGCAGTATGACGGCTCTAGCAAGCCCATCATGGTGCTGCACACACGCGGCAGGCAAACTAGTCGCTGCCTCACTAGGTTTCACCTCAAACCTACCAATCAGATGGACGTTTCCGCACGGCATACCATACCATGGGAAGAAAAGTCAATAGAGTAGTGGGTCTTTACCCAACATTCCTCCAATGCTGACATACCCTGGACACTCCAATGTCCCCATGTACTTAACATAACCTGATCCTACCTCCTTAGGACCCATCTTACACCCTCATGGTTGGTGTGACCATGTCTACCACATGTCATATAAATAGAAAGCGAGCAATTCCTCCACGATCACTCCTGTCGTCAAATTACATGGCCAAAAAGCCATTCCAACGGTACCACCACTCGTGATATGATCCCTCAAACAATTTCTGCGGTACAATCACATGTACAGCGCATCCATCCATTCCTCGAGCAACCCGCTCGGTATAAGGGCCACGTTAATCGGTGACGCACACACCACCTTGTGCCCGACACTGGCACCCAAGGCATACAACTGAAAACGTATACTCAACGCATTGTTCATCGTAACGATGATGCATGTCTAATAAGACGTCTCCTAAACCATCATCATCGCCACCCCGTGACGACACATGCCCACTCATGGCATCTAAGGTATCGTCAACTAGTGACGATACATGTCAACAATGACATCTAAACAACCCAGTCAACTCGTGACGGTCCATGTACATCAACATATGTCATCCATCATCATGCTAGTAAAATAATCATAATAAAACATGTATAACAACGCATGCCAGCTATAATAAAGCTAATAGAATAGCAATATCTCATACCTCATCGCTAACAAGATAGCGGCATACCTGTCTCCGTCGCTCGATAATAGTGCGAAATCAGCACTCATCGCTCGAAGGCGGCATAATCCTGTGCTGAGTACATAGCGGCACAATCCATCGCTATAGAATCGACGGCATGATACCTCGTCATATAATAAGTGGCATGAAACCTCGCTATACACCTGAGCCTGAATCATTGTCTACATAACAGCGGAAAGAGGCATCGCTATCAACATATCTGGTGGCACTAATCATCGCCAATCCTCATAGAAGAATAAGTCATCGCAAAATAGCGGAATGAGGCATCGCTATCATCATATCCGGCGGCATCAATCATCGCCAATCCTCATAAAAGAATGAGTCATCGTAAAATAGCGGAATGAGGCATCCTATCATCATAAACATCATCATAATCATAATATCATCTTTACTCATCATAAACATCATCATACACATCATATTCACATATATACTCACGACAAACTATGTTAATTAGAAATGGGACTGTCCGGGTTCCATTATGACAGCGGCACAAATGGCCCCCTCGCTCGACATAACACATCGTATGATACCCATCGCTACGCCTTGATAGCGGATGTATCTCTTATTCAGCGGATGATACCCATCGCTACGCCTTGATAGCGGATGTACCCCATCGCTCAGCGGATGATACCCGTCGCTACACCTTGATAGCGGATGTACCCCATCGCTCATCAGCGGATGATACCCATCGCTACACCTTGATAGCGGATGTACCCCATCGCTCATCAGCTATGTGAGCGGCAAGACCTTCCTCGCTTGCCCATAATGACCACCGGACATTCTACCATTCTAAGTAACATAGTTAAACATACATTATCATCATATAAACATCATCATCTTATAGCATCATTATCTTAGAGATAAAACAGTAATTGTACGAAATCATAGTTGAGTAAGCTTGCTAGTTATTCATTAACTTCTTTTCTTTTTCCCTGGTTCATATTCATGCATATGGGCATCTTACCCTATGGCATCTTACCGCCTTATAAACATCATATCATTCTATAAACATCATATTAACATCATCATTACTTATCATAATCGTCATCGTAAACGTCATATCATCTTCATTTATCATAACATCATCGTAAGTATCTTGTCATCTTTATTCATTATAAAATCATCTTCATCGTGAACTTACTTATCATAACATCATCTTAAACATCTTATCATTTTTTTTTTTTTTTTTATACACATCAGCATGGCATCGTAAATTCTTATGCAATCATAGTATGATCATAATATAGGAGTATGGCCTCTTACCATATAGGCATCTTACCCCGTGGCATCTTACCACATCATAACATCGTATCACATCATCATAAACTTACTTATCAAAATCATCATTATCATGACATCATCATTATAAACTTACTTATCATAATTATCATCGTAAGCATCATCATCATAAACATCATCATCATAAACTTATGCAATTAAAGCAAGGTCATAGTTTAGGAATATGTTACCGTATGATGCTCGTACGTTTCTTACGTACTTTCCTTGCTTGAACATTACATGAACAAACGCATTAGTATATTCAATAATAATTGAGACCATACCGAAGTATTCCACTGTCGGTGGTCTACCCAGTCTGTCCTCAGACAATACGTCATATCTTTCTTTTCCCTGATTTTCTTCCAAAATCAGATTCCTTGGCACGTAGCATATAGAGTGTTAGACATCGCTATTAATGCCATCCTATCGTGTTCCACACGATTCCTGCAACCACAATGGTTAGCAATACCACTTTTCATAACATAAAAGCACATAAACAATTAGTCATGTCGTATAACATTAAGGCCATCATGCATAAATATGTGCTATCAATAACTTCCTAGGCCCTCAACAGTCCCAATGAGCAACCACTGCTCTGATACCACTAATGTAAGGACCCCATATACTTAACCCTTGATTAGTGTATTAATCATTATGTGTGGCACATGCTTTCAATAAAATTATTCGGGAAACCCAGATGATACTTTACCATTGAATGGCAATTACAAAGTTTTCTTTAACATACAGTGTTATAAGCTCATCATCCTAACAACAACAGACTCATAGGGTTCGCCCATCACACCACTTTTTACATTGTGGACTTTTATAAAAATTTGGGCAGAGTCTCCCCATAAATAGAGCTATCCCGAAATAAAAGCACAACGCATAACATAATTCCCGGCCAGGGAAAACATAACACTCATCAGAATACAGCAATATCAAGTAAATTCCCAGCCAGGGAAGACACCACACATATGACAACCAAAGTGGGTTTCAACCCCCACATAACACACTAACGACTCTCATATCATTAGCAATTCTACCACAATTGCATGCAACATATAATGAAAGAGAGGAAGGCTCATGCCTTTATATACAACGCATATACAAGTAATCTTGCTCACATGCGAGCATCATGAATATGTATATAACCCTCATGGGTATATAAGTACTCTATACGATACCGTGCTCCATCAAGCCCTGGTACCACGATCCTGGGAGTACATCCAATCAACAGCTCGAGCTCATCTCCAAAGCCATCGATGTACCTGTTCACCTGCCCCAACAGAGACAGCCCCCAACGGGGTGAGCATACCAATTCCACAATTTCATAATCATAATGACATAATACATAATGTACGAAAATGTAAATATTGTGGAACATATGTGATACTTCCTGGATGGTATCATCCTCATCATAGCGTACCCCTGTAATAATCCTGTTCTCAAAACAGATAAATCATCAAATCCTGAATATGCAGTTAATCATCATATTGGTTAACCCTAGCCAGTTTCAATTTAACAACATTTCGTAACATCTTTCTTTATCTAGCAATTATCACAATTCTAGATATTATAATGAGATTTCCTTAACTTCCGATACTAGTTAATCACTTCTCTGATTAACTACGTCTCTGTTCTTATTCATTACCAATAGGGAATAAAGTACAGATATCCTAGATATCTAATCAAATACCATCTTTTTCATTTCTTACTTCAAGTAGCATCATACTATCGGTGTTTGCTCCGTAGCGACCACACCCCATCATTTGCTCGCTTCATAGCGGCACTAAGCATTTCACCATGTGAATCAACATAACGTAATCAAGTCCCGGTACCATCATAGTAAAGCATTTCATGTATTTTAGATCATGCATCATACTTGTAAAACATCATTTAAACTATGCTCGTACGCTAAACGTACCTTAAATCCTCGAAGTCCGAGCCAAACCTTGTTCGAGTTCCATGCCCTGAGGAACGATGTGCTAACACGATAAATAATTCACAATTATTTATGAACATGTAACCCATGCTCAAGCACATCCATAACCCTCAAAATATTGTCGACACACGACAATTAAACATCTAAAAGACCCGGGGCAGGGTACATGCTGGGAGGGAAAACGAATGCAACATATCGAAAAATTGCTCAAGAACACCTTCAATAATTCGAACCCAACCAACACAAATCAAACCCAAATAATCACCATAATTCATCTAACACATGAATTAATCAATTAACAACAACAATAATCGCCTCACAAGCCAAACCCCCAAAATTCGAATTCCAAGCCCTAAATTCGAACCCAATTCCTCAAATTCGAACACATTCAAGCATCATAATGCATCAACAACATGAATTAATCAATCCATAACAAGAATCATCACTCCTTGTCAAAAATCCCCAAAATTCGAACCCTAACTCACGAAATCGAGCTGAAATTCGAACCAAATTTAACCAATATTTTCGAACCAAAAAGTCTGAAATAATCGACTCAAAACCAGCTTAAAAACGCCCCAAAAACATCAGAAAAATCGCAACAAAAACATACCAAAATCGCGTCCCAAAAATCGGATGAAATCCAGTTTTCGAACCCTACGCTTTTCTGGCAAATCCGAGCTCGATTCTCGACCAAACTTCAAATTGTTGGTATGTAAAGAAGCGCCCGGAAGAGACGATTCCAACGGCGGGTGGCACGCGCCGAACGGCGGCCGGACGGCGGCTGGCCGACGCCTTTTACGCGCGGGGGTCAAAGGGGATCGGGAAAGGGCGCGCGGGTGAGGAGAGAGAGGGAAGGTGGGGAAAATGGCTTCCAATAATAAAAATCTCGGTTCAACTGGTATTTATAGCAAAAATACCCCGAAATACTAATAGCCCCACAAATACATCATGATTCATTAAAAATCATCTGTTTTCGAAAATTCTCTCTCTAACTCAAAAACCCTCTACCGGTGCCCACACACAGCACCCGAGATTCCGAGTCATACTAAAAATCCCACTCACAGGTTTTCACCGAAATGAGAATACGATCTCAACCTCGGGATCCAACGATCCCAATTACTCAAATAGACGAGCCCAGAAGGCCCAACACCGCGATTAAACTCCATGTCGCCACGTAAAACAACTTTAGGGGTTATTAATACTCCGGGATTAACATCCCTAATCTCAGGTCATCACAGTTTTTGAAATCCAAAATATCCATGTTGAGCATAAGTCCATATGGATGGATTGGATCTAGCTGTGACTTCCCGTAGGGCGTCTGATGAATATCTGGCCTTCGGGAACGGTTCCTTGTTCCAACTGGGGGATCCAAAGTTGCTGAGGTGAAATCATCCCTGTGTGGCATACTTTGGTCTCCTTCGGGTGGATTGTGTGACCCGAAGCTCTCTTGTGGTGGAGGTCTTTGTACAAGCTCTCCTGTCTTGATTTCTACGAGATTTAATCCCGCAAATGAATCAGCACGATGATGAAGATCTTCCAGGTTGATTCTTTCCATTACTTTGTGGGATGTAATGGTTCTCCTCGTAGGACTGCAATCATTTTCTCAGTCTCCGTCATAGGCCTCCGGACCTCCTCTGCTTTCCCTTTTTGGTGTAAAAGGGGTTCTATTCCGTAAGATGGTGGCAACCATCCTCCGTTCCTTCTTCCTGTCGGACTTGGCCTTGACTCCAATTCCTTCACTCGGGTTTGAACATCTTGAAGGTTCTCAAGAATTTCCTTCTGATGTTTAATCATGGTCTCCATCTGACTCTGGATCTGATGGATTTGTGCAGGGACATGGTATTGAAGGTATCCATAGCGCTGCACTGTCTTCTGGATCTCTCTAAGATCTTGGGAAATCTTAGAAGAATCTGGCTCGATTTCTCGAAAGGTTGGCTCACCCATCTTAATCATCCGGTCCGGACCATGTTGGATCATTGGGGTCTGGTACAACGTCCTCATGTTCAGGATGATTGTCCTCCTGAAGTTCGGCTAACTGGAACTGAAGTTTGAGGTTCACTTGATGAAGCCTCGTCGCCATCCTTTCCAATTTCTTGTAATGATTTATGCCTGGAGTGCATAAACCTGTTCCTCGTAATTGTTTCCACTTATGGCTGAAACGTTGAGCTTCTGTCATATGCTTCTGATTTAATTTTTCCAATTTCTGGAAATACCACCTGTAAGAATGACACTTCGAACATTCGTTCGGGTCCATAATTTTCTTGAATCGTCTCCTTCGTATAGGTTACAATTTAATATTCAAGATATCATCATAGTATTTCCAGAATAAACCTAGGTTCTGATACCATTTTGTGCCAAGGATCGTAAAAACGGGGACTTGTAAAAAGACGATGTTAAATGTTGCTTTTTATAAATATAAGGATAAAAAAGATAATTAAATATTATATATGGACTTCTTTGTAATTTAAACAAAAGCCTAAAGGATACAATGCAATATATCAAACTATTGAGGGGTAAAAGAGTCATTATAAAACACCCAATTGATTTGAAAATTTGAAAAGTGGACTTATTTCAACACAATTGTTTCCAATTTGGCTTTTTATGCACTAAGATTTTTTCTCAAGACTTAAGTAGTTTTGTGTCACAAAAGTGGACTTCCATGTAATTTCCCCATTATTTTTTAAAAAAGTAAAAGATGGGGCCTTATTTCTTTGATGGGCCTAACATGCTAACCCTAACAATTTCCGCAAATGAAATCAATTTCTCCTTCTCATATGTGATGCAGACATCACTTTTCCTCACTTTCAAAATTGAAAGTTTGGAAATTAGAAAGTAAACTATCTCATCTGAGAATTTCTGATGATTTAGGCAGTTAACCAAAATTTGTTATTCAGTGTTTTAATATTCAAAAGCTTTTATCAAAGGAGTAGAATAAAAGTTCAATGTCTTTGCAATTTATGAGATATGTATAGCTGATGGTCCAAGAGCTTATCATTTGACCAACAACTATTTTTTAACATTTACTGCAAAATAGAATTTGAAAATTTAATCTTCTCCTTTGAACTCTCGACCAGCATGGGAAAAAGATGATGAAAACTTTAGTGGGCAAAAGTCAGACTAATTTCACTATTGCCACTTTGCTTGGTTGCTTATCGTTGTCTTATTGGATTTTCTTTGATTGGTCCAATATCTAATATTGTTGTTTTTGTTGTTTGTTGATATTTAGTGCCATTGAGAAATTTCTCAAAGAAATCTACAATGGTGGGGACTTCCCATTCTATTGATCAAAATAAGGCCACATTGAAACACAAAAATGTGGAAATTGATTTGAAAATCGTCCAGCAGACCCTCAACAACGAACACTAATATGGAGTTATGATGATAATCATAGGGATCGAGTACGAATGGCATATCTATTAAAGGGACCTTGTCAACATATTATGCATGACTTTCCACAAACAGAAATGGCAAACAAACGAATAAAGTAAGTTTTGTTGCTGATTGGTTTGTACAATATCCATATTTGTTATATTTGAAATCAATAATTAACTCAAACAATTTGGTACTAGTTATTAAAGTGAAACAAATTTGGTATTTGTTCTATATCAAATAGGTACTAAACTCAAAAAAAATTGGTATATTTCTATTTGAAATTTGTATTAAACTCAAACAGTTATTATTAATTCTATTTAAAAATGGTATCAAACTCAAATAATTTTGGTATTAGTTCTATTTAATTGATACTAAACCCAAACAATTTTGTTACTAGTCACACTTGAAATTTATATTAACCATATACTGTTTTGGTACTATTTATACATGAAATTGCTATTTAACATATACAAGTTTGATACTAGTTACACATGAATTGATATCAAAATATACAATTTTGGTATAGTTATAAATGAATTAGTATTAAACTTATACAATTTTGGTACTAGTTACACATGAAATTAATATTAAATCTATACATTTTTTGGACTAGTTACACATGAAACTAGTATTAAACTTAAACAATTTTGGTGCTAGTTATACTTGAAATTGATATTAAACCTATACAATTTTGGTACTAGTTACACATGAAATTAATATTAAATCTATACAATTTTGGGAGTAGTTACACATAAAACTAGTATTAAACTTAAACAATTTTGGTGCTAGTTATACTTGAAATTGGTATTAAACATATACAATTTTAGTACTAGTCATAAAATTGGTATAAAATTTATACAATTTTGGTAATAGTTACACATGAAAAATGTTGGTATTAACTCCATTTAAATCGGTATTAACGTAGTACAAAGTTGGTATTAAAATATAATTATACATAAAAAATGTAATTGTGCAAATTAAAACTATTTTTTTTTGGTTTGAAATTGATATTATTCAACACTTTTTCAGTATTAACTATGTACAAAGTTGGTATTAAATCCATTTAAAATCGATATTAACGACGTACAAAGTTGGTATTAAAATAGAATAATACACAAAAAATATGTAATTGTGCAACTTAAAACTATTTTTGTTTTTTGTTTGAAATTCGTATTATTCAACACTTTTTCAGTATTAAATATGTACAAAATTAGTATTAAATCTATTTAAAATCGGTATTAACGTAGTACAAAGTTGATATTAAAATATAATTATACATAAAAAATATAATTGTGAAAATTAAAACTAATTTATTTTTTTGTTTGAAATTGGTATTATTCAACATTTTTTCAGTATTAACTATATATAATGTTGATATTAAATCCATTTAAAATCGGTATTAATGTAGTACAAATTTGATATTAAAATATAATAATACATAAAAACATGTAATTGTGAAAATTAAAATTATTTATTTTTTGGTTTGAAATTGGTATTATTCAACACTTTTTTCAGTATTAACTATGTACAAAGTTGGTATTAAATCCATTTAAATCAGTATTAGCGTAGTTCATAGTTGGTATTAAAATATAATTATACGTAAAAATGTAATTATGCAAATTAAAACTATTTTATTTTTTGGTTTGAAATTGATATTATTCAACACTTTTCCAGTATTAACTATGTAATATTAGCATCAATATAGAAGATTCAATACAAATATTGTTGTTAAGTTTTAAATTGGTATTTTTTGAAATTGATATTGTTTGTTTGTTTGTTCCATATAGAAGATCAACATCTGTTGGAAGATTTCTAAGTTTTGGTGGTAATAAGGTCACCGCATCAACTAGCGTCTACTGCATCAAAACAGTTACCGTTATCTATGGAGGAAGCTTACTGACCCAGAAGGCCTATTGAAAGTAATCGAGCAAAAATGTCTACCGCTATTGATAAAGAAACCTACTGGTAGAAGGCTTGCTGGAAGTAGTCAGGTTAAATGTCTACCAAAAAGTCAAAAGAAGGATGCCTACCGGTAGAAGCCTACTGGACAAGAAGAAAAGATGATCTACGTCCAGTAGACTAAGTACTTCTATAAGATCAACTATGTTAATGTTAATCTTTTATATCAAACAAACAAGACAATTGATTCTATATAAATATTGTTAGTGTTGTTTGAAATTGATATTGTTTATTTCTTCGATATAGAAGTTTAATACCAACTTGAAGTGTAACTAATACAAAATTTATATAAGTTAAATATCAATTTCAAGTGTAACTAGTATCAAAATTGTATCGGTTTAACACCAATTACACGCATTCAAAATAAAAGATTTGAAATTTGCACAAATACATGTTTTTAATTATTATTATGTTTAATACCAAAATGTTCTGCGTTGATACCAGTTTTAAATAATTTAATACAAACTTTGTATATAGTTAATACTGGAAAGTGTTGAAAAGTACCAAATTCATACAAAAAAAAAGTTGAAATTTGCTCGAATACATGATTTTATGTATTTTTATGTTTTAGTACCAAAATTATACTACGTTAATACCGATTTAAATGGATTTAATACCAACTTTGTACATAGTTAATACTGAAAAAGTGTTGAATAATACTAATGTAAAACCAAAAAATAAATAGTTTTAATTTGCACAGTTACATGTTTTTATGTATTATTATATTTTAATACCAACTTTGTACTACGTTAATACCGATTCTAAATGGATTTAATACCAACTTTATACATAGTTAATACTGGAAAAAGGTGGAATAATACAAATTTCAAACCAAAAAATAAAATTGTTTTAATTTGTATAATTATATTTTAATATCAACTTTGTACTACGTTAATGCCGATTTTAAATAGATTTAATACCAACTTTGTACATAGTTAATACTGAAAAAGTGTTAAATAATATAAATTTCAAACCAAAAACAAAATAGTTTTAATGTGTACTGTTAGGATCGGTCCGGAGTGTTTAGAGGGGGGGGTGAATGAACACTCCTTATAAAATTTATCCCTGGTGAATTCTTTCGGATTAGTGAAAGAACTCTGTTACTTAATCAACTCTTTGAACAGAACAGACCACTAAAAAGGTGAGTGCGGAAACGGTCTGCTCTTGTAAAAGTAAGAACGGCTCGATGGCTAAGTGCAGAAGGATAAGACACAGGATATGTTTCTGGAAGTTCGAAGGTGGTGTAATCCTTCTACGTCTCCCCTTCTTCCAATTAAGGAAGGTTTATACTAGAAGACTTTGATTTATACAATCCTGTTGTACAAACCCGATTCAGACTGGATTTACCTCACTACCAGTCTGAAACTCCTAGTCACTCAACCTGCTCAGACACACTCTGTCTGACAGTTACAATAAGTTGCTCACTTCTATTTTTCAATACACAATGCGCACAGTGATCCTACAATGATCAAATGTTACAAAGTAATTGCGCTTAAATAAATAACTTCAGCTCGAAAGCTTCTGAACTTTGTAAGCGTGTGCAGATGCTTTCTTGTGTGTTTTTCAATTGATCAGCGTGAGTTGGAATCCCCCATTTGTCTTCCTTTTGTTGCATCCTTTATAGTTGAGGGTAGCAACGGCATTGTTTCCCTTAATGTGCGACTTTGACTCTTTTTAAACTCTGAGAAAGCTACAGTCTTCTTCTTCAGGACACTTGCCGTTCTGGTGTATGCTTTCGGCGACTGTCAGGTAAGCTCTTCTTTGTCTTCTTACCTTTAATGGCAATCTTCGACTTTTGATCCTTTGTAGCATTAATTACAGCATTAAATGCTACAATAAATGACCGTTAATGGTTCGGACTGAGAAGCCATCCTTTATGTATCTTTGACTGCTTTGATCTGATAAAGATTGAGATCGATCTGAAGTATCGATCTAGTCAGTCTGGAATCCATCGATCCGGTCTGATATGTGATATGCTTTATCAGCTTGCTCTGTTTTGCGCAATCGATCTGGTATGCCTGATTTCCATCGATCCGGTCTGAAATAATTTGTCATCTTGCTCTGTTTTGTCCGATCGATCTGGTCAAACTGATATCTATCGATCCGGTCTGAAATGTTTTGTCATCTTTAAAATCTCATCGATAAGGTCCGGAACTAACAAATTCCCCCTTTTTGATGATGACAAAACCTAGCTTCTAAGTCTTTTTAACCAGTCTTGATAAGAGCTCTGAAGCGAATGCTTTCGGATCGATTACTTCTTTGTTCAAAATAAATGAACTTCATTAAGTTGAATCGATTAAATCTTTATTATTAAGCCTTATGATGAGGTTCAAAATAAATGAACACAGACTTAATCAAACGAGGATTTTATTGATCACCAAGAAAATCCTAAAAATACACAGTCTGAAAATATTATTTTCTAGAAGGCGGCCTGAAGTCTGTCTTCTTTTCCCCCTTTTTGTCAGCAGCAATCTCTTGAAGAAAGTCGACAACTTGTGCTAGCTGCGCGCTGATAGCGTCAAGACGAACGTCTTGAGCGCGGAGGGAATTGGCAACGGATGCTCTGACTTCAGTGGCTAGCTCGATCTGCTCTTTTCTCAGGCTGTTCTTGTAAGAGGCCTGTTGAGAAAACAGATCGTTTATGCCGCGCTGAAGGCTTCCGATACTGGCATTCATCTTCTCTTTGAAGGAAGCAAAGTCCAAGGCTGTGACCCTCTGACCTTGATGAACTTCTAAAATGCGTTGAGTCAAGGACAGACAGGTATCAGAGAAGTGCTGGATAGTCCGTGCCAGGGATGGAGGTGCATCAGATGGCTTGCTGGGAGAGTGATCTGATGATGACATGGCATGGTCATCTTCTTCATCAATCGGCACGATGGAAGAAATGGCAGCTTGATGACTTTCGGATCGGATCAGAGTGATCATATCCGAAGAGAAACCTTGAATGAAGGCCAAATCTTCATCTGATGGTCCCGGAGGAGAGTGGGGACTGGGAAGTTCCTCAACTTGGAGAGCTGCAACCACTGTAGATACCACGAAATCCGGATCGATGAGGTCTGGTACTTCAGTTGTTGCACATGCTTCAGCTGGACTGGGTTGTGCATGGGAGGCTGATGACTTCAATGGAATAGATGTTGTCGGAGAGTCCAACAGAACATTCATTGGTTCATCATCTGTTGCAGACGGAGCATTAGACAATGGCTGCTCCGCTGTCTGGTCTGGTACGTGCTCTGCAGGCTGATCCTCTGTCTGTTGTGCTGCATCAGAAGGAATAACCTCGATAAATGGTTCTGCCAGAGTCTTGCTTGCAGAAGGATGATCCGGGCTTGTGGCTGGAGTGGAGATACTTAGCTTCTGTCGTTGAAAACGGACAGCTAAGGATAGAGCATGAACATCCATCTCGAGTTGAGCAATCACAGCCCCATCATCTCTGGCAGTTGGAGCAAGCGGATCGAAGTTCTTCTTTTTGGCAACAAGAAGCAGATTAGCCAGTCTGAATCTGTGTTTTGCCGTAAATAAATCTCTGCGCTGCACGGCAAGTCGAACATCATCAGTCTCTGTTCCTTTCAGAACTTCATCTTCCATTTTCTTCAATCTGTGCAGCTTACCGTAGAACAACTCAATGTGGTTGATAGTCCGGTACTGGACATATTCATCAAAAACCACAATGAGTTCCTTTAGCCTCTCATCAACATCCTCCATGGCGATGTCGATAGCAGTCTGCGCTGCAGATTTGGATTTAGTAGAGAGGGGTTCGGTGAGAATGGCTTTTCCCTTGCCGGTGGAGGAAGGGGACTTAACCCTGATTGGGTATAGTCTCCCAACTCAGTGATGACTATCCCTTTGACCACGGGATTGGCAGAGGGAATTCTAAGGGTGACTTTGGGTGCAGGGGTTGAAGCTTGTGAAAGCTGGGTGGAAGGTTGAGGGACAGGGGTTGCTTTAGAGGGTGGTAGTATGGGTGGAGGTAGAGATTTGGCTGGTTTGGTAATCTGGGTTCGGGGCTTTTTGGGAAGTGGCTTGGTTGGTGATGAGTGAGCAGACTGGGTGGCTTCTGAGTCAGTCTGAATGGTCAGCTTCCGCTTGACCCGAGGTTTGCGCACAGCAACTGGTTCCTCGTCCTGCTCAACCTTGACTGCAGCCAGAGTAGCAGGAGTAGGCGGAGCACTCTTGGATTTTAGCAGTGCAAGCCCTTTGGAGTTAAGGACCTTAAAGGGACGGAGAGCAGACGGCTTGCTCAGCTCGAGGCCTAAGGACTCCAAGAGCTTGCTGAGAAGAACAGCAAAACATACGGCGTGCTTGGATGCAATCACCTGTTTCCAGCAGTACTCCAAACAAAATCATGGACTAGTTTATCTCCTGGCCGGATACAATAGCCGCCATGGCTCTGAACTTTTCGGCGGTTACAGCATCGAAGCTTCCTGCTTTACCCAAAAGTGGCTTGCCTACCACTTCGCACAGCACCTGGAAATGGAAGAGCATTTCCTTCTTCTTAAAGGAGGGTTGCAATCGTTGGCCAGAAATAGAAATCTTCCCCTGAAGATCTAAGAGTGACGCTTGAGGAGTCTGTCCGAACTCTGTCAGTCCGGAACTGGGGAGGCCAAAGGTCTTGGCCATCGTTGTTGGCGAGATCTCGAAAGATTTGCCCTGGACAGTAGTAGAAATGGATGTCTTCCGGGAGATGGCGTTGGCGAACAGCTCGCGGATTTCTGATTCATACACAACTGTTCCGCATTCCAAGAAGTTCCTTAAACCAGATGATTCCAGGGCTCTAAAAATGGACACCATCGCAGCATCTTCTGTTCTGTAAATGTCATCAAACTCAACGGAGAGTGAGTTATGAGTGATGGTAGCCATTTAAAAAGAGTTTAAAGGAAGTGCGAAGAGTAAGAGAGTGAGAGAGTAGGAAGGTAGAAAGCGGTAAATTGTGAAAAGTGAACAAGTATGAAATGTTCAGCCCGCTAAATAAGAGAGAGAAGACACATGTCTTTATCTCCAAGACTGAGAATTAAATAATTCAAAATAAACGGTCAGGATGAAGAAAGATAAGGCGGTTAAAGTACAACTAGTTAAAATGGTCAATCAGTCCGAGCTGTTTTTATTATCCAGACAGATCATAGGATAAAACCAGACTGACAAGGATCGGTCTGAAAGTTCGGACCGGTCTGTGTCTTTCTGAACATTGTATTATCGATCTGTTGAAAAAAAAATCTTCAAGTGTGAAAAGAATAAAAACATCTAAACTAATTAAGATAAGTCAATTAAACCAAGAATTTGACGGAAATAATTAAACTTAGCCTCAGGAAGCGGTTTAGTGAAGATGTCTGCTGCTTGCTGTTCTGTTGAAATGTGCTCGATCCGAATTTCCTTTTTGCCAACATGATCTCGAATAAAATGATGTCGTATATCAATATGCTTTGTGCGAGAGTGCAGAACTGGATTATACGTTATAGCGATTGCACTTGTGTTGTCGCAAAATATCGGAGAGTTAACAGCTTGGATGCCATAGTCTTTGAGCTGGTGTTGAATCCAGAGCATTTGAGCACAACAGCTTCCAGCGGCTAGGTATTCTGCTTCAGCTGTGGATGTGGCAATTGATGTTTGCTTCTTACTGAACCAAGAAATCAATCTTTCACCTAGGAATTGACATGTTCCACTGGTGCTTTTACGATCGATTTTACACCCAGCGTAGTCTGCGTCTGAATACCCGATCAAGCTGAAATTTGAATCTTTGGAGTACCAAAGACCAACGTTCTGAGATCCTTTTAAATATTTCAGAATACGCTTGGCAGCAATAAAATGTGATTGCTTTGGTTCTGACTGAAATCTGGCGCACATACAGACTGAAAACATAATATCGGGCCGGCTCGCTGTAAGATACAATAGCGATCCGATTAGTCCTCTATACATGGTTACTTCAACTGCCGTTCCCCCTTCATCTTTGTCTAACTTGATTGTTGGACTCATTGGAGTTGATGCAGTTGAGCATGTTTCCATTCCAAATCTCTTGAGGAGCTCTTTGGTATACTTGGTCTGATTGATGAAAATGCCATTGTTGAGCTGTTTTACTTGCAGACCCAGAAAGAATGACAATTCTCCCATCATGCTCATCTCGAACTGTCCCTGCATTAACTTAGAAAATTTCTCGCACAATTTGGGGTTAGTTGACCCAAAGATTATGTCATCAACATAAATCTGAACTAATAGGGTATGTTCCCCCTTAATGAATTTAAATAGAGTTTTATCTATTGAGCCGATCTGGAAATCATGGTTCAGCAGAAATTGAGATAGAGTGTCATACCAGGCTCTTGGAGCTTGTTTCAGACCATATACTGCTTTATTCAGTAGATATACATGATTGGGATACAAATGGTTCTGAAATCCAGGTGGTTGCTCAATGTAGACTTCTTCCTGAAGCTTTCCATTAAGAAAGGCGCTCTTAACGTCCATCTGATATACTTTGAAGTCTTTAAAGGCAGCATAAGCAAGAAAGATTCGGATAGCTTCAAGTCTGGCGACTGGTGCAAATGATTCATCGAAGTCGATTCCTTCTTCTTGTCTGAATCCCTGTGCCACCAGTCTGGCTTTGTTTCTAACCACAGTTCCATCTGCGTCTAGCTTGTTTCTGAAGACCCATCTGGTTCCAATAACAGGCAGATCGCTTGGTCTGGGGGTTAGACTCCAAACTTGATTTTGTTCGAATTGAATAAGCTCTTCTTGCATTGCATTAATCCAGTTGAAGTCAGTCAGAGCTTCATCGATCTTCTTGGGTTCCAGAGTAGAGATGAAGGCAGCATGAGTGAACTCATCCATCATCTGTCCTCTGGTTCTGATTGGTGCAGAAGGACTACCAATCACTAAATTAGGTGGATGCTTCTTAGTCCATCGATAGCTTGACTCTGGATTGTCTGGTCCGGTCGGATGAACAGTGACAGCATGATCAGCATCTGTTTTAATATTTGAGTCAGGAGCATTCGGATCAGCTCGATCTGAAGTTTCTTCAAAGCCTGGATCCGGTCTGTCTGGTAATTCTGGTTCTGGTGGATTGTCTCTTGACCTGTTAGCTACAATCTCATCATCACTGTTAGCTTCGAGATGGATATTTTCCATCTGATTTTGAATTGATTCTTTGTTGCCCTCAACACATAAAGTTTCATCAAAGACTACATGAACAGATTCTTCTACAGTTAAAGTTCGATTATTAAAAACTCGATAAGCTTTGCTAATAGATGAATATCCTAAGAATATACCATTATCTGACTTAGCTTCAAATGCTGTAAGATGACTCTTACCATTGTTGTGAACGAAGCATTTACAGCCAAATACATGAAAGTGAGAAACAGATGGTCTGTTACCAGTCCATATCTCATATGGAGTGAGATTCAGCTTCTTGTTAATCATAGATCGGTTTTGAGTGTAGCAAGCAGTATTTACAGCTTCTGCCCAGAACTTTTGAGAGATTCCAGAATCAAGCAAGCATTGTTCTTGCTGCTTCCTTGAGCGTTCTGTTTCTTCGTTCTGCAACTCCATTCTGTTGAGGAGTACGAGCAGCTGAAAACTCATGCTTGATTCCATGATCTTCTAGAAAGGATTCAATATTCTGATTTGAAAACTCAGTCCCTTTGTCACTTCGAATCCTGTCTATGCTGGATGATTTCTCGTTCTGAGTGCGTTTCAGCAGCTTGATCAACTTCGGACCGGTCTGATCTTTACTGCTTAAGAATATAGTCCATGTAAAGCGTGAGTAATCATCAATAACAACAAGAGTATACCGCATTCCCCCTAAACTTGTTATTGGTATAGGACCAAACAAGTCCATATGCAGTAATTCTAAACAGCGGGAGGAGGATTTGGCATTCTTGTTTTTGAAGGATGATCTGATCTGTTTGCCCATTTGGCAAGCTTCGCAGATCTTATCCTTAGCAAAATCGATCTTGGGCAGACCGATAACTAAATCATGTTTACACAGGCTAGCAATGGTCTTAAAGTTGATATGATTCAAGCGCTTATGCCACAGCCAATGTTTATTATCATTGTTAGCGATGAACCAAGTAGGATTATCAGGTTGAGCATGATTCCAGTTAATCTTATAAGTGTTTCCATTCCTGATTCCTACGAGCATGGTTATACCTTCTGATGATTTAACAGTGCAAGTGTGTTTATGAAATTCTTACAGCATAGCCATTATCACAGAGTTGACTTATGATAATCAGATTATAGCACAGATTTTCAACTAACAGCACATCATTGATAATAATGTTACCATGGACAATCTTACCCTTGCCCACGGTCTTACCCTTTGAGTTATCTCCGAAAATAATTTTGGGTCCAATACATTCTGTCACTTCAGACAGCAGCTTGATGTTTCCAGTCATGTGACGGGAACACCCACTGTCCAAATACCAGTCTGATGCGAGTTTCTTCGGTACCTGTCATCAAATATAATTATTGTTGGTACCCAATCTTATTTGGGTCCAGAACGGATTAGCCCTTTGGGAACCCACACCTGTATCAGCTTCAATGGCTTGTGTGTGTAGGGTGTGCTGTGTGCTGGTCTGTTTCGATGCTGTGTGTGATAATGTGTGCGCTGTGAAAACCTTTGATTCTCATAAGGTAGTCTATATCTTCGTTGAATCGGTTTTGAGTTATAGTAATTGTATTGTCTTCCTTGCCTTCGATCTTGCACCTTTGGATTTGGTCTGATAGACGCAAATCTTGCTGGTGCCTTTTCTTTGGCTTGGTCAACATAACCAATTCCTTTTCTCAGATTTTGATTCTCGTAAGAGACTCCTGTTTGAATCTTAGGTGCTTCAGTTTCATATACTGTGCTGGATTTAACAAATGTCATTTGTTTGACTTGATTCTTTACCAGCAACAGCTCAGATTCATCTTTGGTGCATTCTTTGGTGTCAAAGCCTATGCCGGTGAAATCACCGACGTTTCTTTGAACCTCTTGTAATTCTTCCAAGGATGTTCTGGATTTTGTCCATGTTTTGAATATATGTGAGAGCTTAGCATTTTGTGTGCTAATTCTCTTATTTTCTTCATGGAGCTGATCATAAGAGATTTTCAGCTTATTCAGCTCGATCTGGAGATTTTTGCACTCACCCTGCTCAGAGCAGCTTGGTTTGTTGTGCTCATCCATTTGAGTACTGATTTTGGCTTTATTCTTCTCAAATGATTCAGCTAAGATCCTATAATCATTAGCCATGTCTTGCAGTGCGGACATGAGCTCTTCTCGTGTAAATTCATTTGAGTCAAGATCATATACCTCGTCTGTCTGACTCATTTCTTCGTCTTCCATAAGACATTGAATATCTTCTTCGCTTTCGCCTGGAAGAATATTCAGAGCTTTCTGAGTCTGAATCTGTCTGAGCCCATTTGCTGTTTCCTTCTTCAGCTACTAGGACTTTTTGGGATTTTTCCATGATTCTTGCGGTCTTTGTAGTGCTTCTTCTTTCTATCATCATGATGCTTCTCTTTCCATTCTTCTTTCTTCGGTCTGGTGCAATCTGCAATGAAGTGTCCGGTCTTACCACAATCGTAGCAAGCCTGATCGTTAACAGTATCATCTTTTCTTGATTTATAATGATGAGAGGGTTTGAAGTTCCTCTTATTTTTAGACATAAATTTACCGAATTTCTTGATAAATAATGACATAGAATCGTTACTCATCTGTTCAGCAGATCGGTCTGATGTTGAAGCGATCTGGTCTGGAGTGGCTGCCAGGGCCTTGTTTGGTTGAGAGATGAATGGTTCTGCTTCACCTCTACTTATTAGTTCAAACTCATAGGCCTTAAGATCTGCAAACAGATCATGAAGTTCAACCTTGTTAAGGTCTTTTGATTCCCTCATAGCAATGGTCTTTACATCCCATTCCTTTGGCAGAGCTCTCATTACTTTCAGAGCGATCTCTCTGTTAGAATATTCCTTCCCCAGACCATTCAGTTCATTTATGATGCCGGTGACTCTTTCATCAAACTCATTTAGAGTTTCTCCACTTTTCATCTTTATGCTCTCAAATCTTTGAAGAGCAACAGTTAACTTGTTTTCTTTGGTCTGGTCGTTGCCTTCACATAGCTGTGCTATCTTCTCCCAAATTTCTTTGGCAGTAGAGCACATTTTGATTTTGCTGAACATGTTCTTGTCCAAAGTCTTGAACAAGATGTCTTTGGCCACATTATCGAGATTTGCTTTCTTTCTTTCCTCATTCGTCCAGAGGGATCTATCTTTTTCCACCATTTGTGGTTCTCCATCAGAGATGGCTACTGCTGTATTGATTTTTAAGATCTTCATTGGTCCATCAGTGATGACGAACCACATATCGTCATCCTGAGCTGCCAGATGAGCTTGCATTCTGATTCTCCAGTCATCATAGTCTTCTTTTGAGAACATGGGGATTTTGTTGAATGATGCCATCAGCTTAGTCTTTGTGCTGATTAAGATGACCTTGCTCTGATACCACTTGTTAGGATCGGTCCGGAGTGTTTAGAGGGGGGGGGGGGGGTGAATGAACACTCCTTATAAAATTTATCCCTGGTGAATTCTTTCGGATTAGTGAAAGAACTCTGTTACTTAATCAACTCTTTGAACAGAACAGACCACTAAAAAGGTGAGTGCGGAAACGGTCTGCTCTTGTAAAAGTAAGAACGGCTCGATGGCTAAGTGCAGAAGGATAAGACACAGGATATGTTTCTGGAAGTTCGAAGGTGGTGTAATCCTTCTACGTCTCCCCTTCTTCCAATTAAGGAAGGTTTATACTAGAAGACTTTGATTTATACAATCCTGTTGTACAAACCCGATTCAGACTGGATTTACCTCACTACCAGTCTGAAACTCCTAGTCACTCAACCTGCTCAGACACACTCTGTCTGACAGTTACAATAAGTTGCTCACTTCTATTTTTCAATACACAATGCGCACAGTGATCCTACAATGATCAAATGTTACAAAGTAATTGCGCTTAAATAAATAACTTCAGCTCGAAAGCTTCTGAACTTTGTAAGCGTGTGCAGATGCTTTCTTGTGTGTTTTTCAATTGATCAGCGTGAGTTGGAATCCCCCATTTGTCTTCCTTTTGTTGCATCCTTTATAGTTGAGGGTAGCAACGGCATTGTTTCCCTTAATGTGCGACTTTGACTCTTTTTAAACTCTGAGAAAGCTACAGTCTTCTTCTTCAGGACACTTGCCGTTCTGGTGTATGCTTTCGGCGACTGTCAGGTAAGCTCTTCTTTGTCTTCTTACCTTTAATGGCAATCTTCGACTTTTGATCCTTTGTAGCATTAATTACAGCATTAAATGCTACAATAAATGACCGTTAATGGTTCGGACTGAGAAGCCATCCTTTATGTATCTTTGACTGCTTTGATCTGATAAAGATTGAGATCTATCTGAAGTATCGATCTAGTCAGTCTGGAATCCATCGATCCGGTCTGATATGTGATATGCTTTATCAGCTTGCTCTGTTTTGCGCGATCGATCTGGTATGCCTGATTTCCATCGATCCGGTCTGAAATAATTTGTCATCTTGCTCTGTTTTGTCCGATTGATCTGGTCAAACTGATATCTATCGATCCGGTCTGAAATGTTTTGTCATCTTTAAAATCTCATCGATAAGGTCCGGAACTAACGTGTACAATTACATGTTTTTATCATTATTACATTTTAATACCAACTTTGTTCAACATTATACCGATTTTAAATGTATTTAATACTAACTTTGTACATAGTTAATACTGAAAAAAATTCTTAATAATATCAATTTCAAACCAAAAAATAAAATAGTTTAATTCACACAAGTACATGTTTTTATGTAGCATTATATTTTTATTACCAACTTTATGCATATCTAATATTGGAAAAGTGTTGAAGAATACCAATTTTAAATAAAAAATATGTTGAGCCTTAAACACATGGTTGTGTTTAATGCGTTAATTTATCCCCGGTTTATCTTTGAGTTTTGATGATCAACAAAACTTGTGTTTGTTATACTAATGTGTGTACTTAGTGAGCAGATTAAGTGATTAAAAGTGGATTGAAATGAAGAAAATCAAGTGTGCACAATCTGGCGTGGATCGCCCCAGGCGATGGTGATCATCGCCCCAGGCAATGGCAGCCAGGCGGGGCATCGCCACGGCCATCGACTGAAGCGATGGTCAGGACCGCGCGCAGGGGAAGAACGCCCGAGGCGATGGGCTGATCGCCCGAGGCGATACGTTGAACGCCTGAGGCGATGTGGACTTCGTTTGAGGCGATGAAGATTTTGGACATGCTGAAGCTACGGCCTTGATTTTAGCTTTTGATCGCCTGAGGCGATGCGTGATTTTTGGTGACCGTTGAGGCGTGGCGATGGAGATCGTTTGAGGCGATGGTTGAGGCGATGCAGGAGTGATTTCAGCCTTATGTGTAGCAACGGTTAGTTGGAGCCTAGGGGGCCTCCTACACTATAAATATTGATGCTTTGGAGCATTTTGAAGCTAAGAAACAAGCCTACAAACTTCTACAAGCTTTGCATAATTCAAATTTATTATAGCATTGCAAACTCCATACATTGTTGTTGTATTGGAGCTTGTAATTGTTTTCATTTGATAGAGTCTTGCTGTCTTCGTGTGAGTGCACCGTGAAGGTGTTTTTTGGTTTGGTTTATTGTAAAGGTCCTCCAACACCAAAGCAAGTTGGTAAATTGTAAAGTCGCCAACAAGTAAAGTTGGTGCATGTGTTGTGGCTATCCTTGGAGCCCTTAAGGCCAAGAAGACTCGTGAAGAGTGTTGGTAGCTCGGGAATAGCTTTGTGTACTCGGGAAGAGTATTGTGCTCGGGAAGAGCTTTGTGTACTCGGGAAGAGTATTGTGCTCGGGAAGAGCTTTGTGTACTCGGGAATAGTAGTGTGCTCGGGAAGAGCTTTGTAAACTCGGGAAGAGTTGGGTTGTGGCTAACTTGGAGCCCTCAAGGCCAAGATCTTTTATTCTAGTGGAACCTCGGTTGGAGGTTATCTAACCGGGAAGAGGAGACGTAGGTGATTCATCGCCGAACTTCTATAACAAATCTCTTGTCTTTTATTGCTTTAATTTTCATTACGCAATTATTTACTTATTCTTGTTATTTATCGATTGACGTAAGGCTTCCGCAAGCGCAAACTCTTTTAGTTTTGCAAACTCATTTTAAATCGCTAAAGTAGCCAAGGAATCTCATTCACCTTCCCTCTTCGATTCCAACAAAATAAAATACTGAAAAAGTATTGAAAAGTATCAATTTCATGCATTCAAAATAAAAAGATATGAAATTTGCACAAGTACATATTTTTATGTATTATTATATTTTAATACCAACTTTGTACTACATTAATACCAATTTTAAATGGATTTAATACAAACTTTGTACATAGTTAATACTGAAAAAATGTTGAATAATGCCAATTTCAAACAAAAAAATTAAAATAGTTGACAAATACATGTTTTTTGTATTATTATATTTTGATACTAACTTTGTACTACATTAATACCGATTTTAAATGGAACTAATACCAACTTTGTACATAATCAATCCTGAAAAAGTGTTCATAAACCAAAAAATAAAATAGTTTCAATTTGCACAGGTACATGTTTTTTATGTATTATTATATTTTTATACTAACTTTGTATTACATTAATACGAATTGTAAATGGATTTAATACAATTTTGTACATAATTAATACTGAGAAAGTGTTGAATTGCTTCAGGGCTATTTTGGGATAATATCTTCAGAGCATTTAACACATATCAAAGGCTATTACCAAAATTATATAGGTTTAATAACAATTTCATGTATAATGAGTGCCGAAATTGTATAGATTTACCAATTTCACGTGTAACTAGTACCAAAATTATGTATGTTTAATACCTATTTGTATTGAACTCAAATGTTTTGGTATTAATTCAGTTTAAAATTGGTATTAAACTCATCAATTTTGGTGTTAGTTCAGTTTAGATTGAAATTAAACTTAGTAATTTTGGTAGTAATTATCTATATTAAATTCAATATTTGGGGATTAGGTCAATTTAAAATAGATATTAAACTCAATAATTTTGGTATTAATTTAGCTTAAAATTGATATTAAAATCATCAATTTTGATAATAGTTCAGTTTAAATCGGTATTAAGCTCAACAATTTTGGTATTAATTCAGTTTAAAATTGGTATTAAACTCAACCAATTTTTGTATTAATTCACTTTAAAACTGGTATTAAACTCAATAATTTTGGTATTAGTTCAGTTTAAATTTGGTATTAAATTCAACAATTTTGGTATTAGTTCAGTTTAAGATTGTATTAAAATCATCAATTTTTAGTTCAGTTTAAAATTGGTATTAAACTAGTCATTTTTGGCATTAACTCAGTCTAAATTTGGTATTAAACTCAACAATTTCGGTATTAGTTTATTTTAAAATTGGTATTAAACTCATCATTTTCGGTATTACTTTAGTTTAAAATCGGTATTAAACTAAAAAAAAACCAGTATTAATTTATTTTAAAATTGATATTAAACTTATCATTTTTTGTGTTAGTTCAATTTAAAATTGATATTAAACCCATCATTTTTTGTGCTAATCACACATGAATTGGTATTAAATCTATAGAATTTTAGTACTAGCTATTTAAATTGATATTAAACATATACAATTTTTACATTAATTTGGTATGAAATTGGTATAAAATTGAAACAATTTGGGTATTAATACTTTAAACCGAAATAATACCAATTTGAGATGCATTTTTTAAATTTTTTTAATATGGTTTAATAGTTTCTTTAATTTTTTCCAAATATAATTTTTTTTTTCAAAAAAAAGAATTTTTTATAAAAGAAATCCATAGTGATTATGTGTTTTTACAAATTTGATTTGTAAATAAAAGTTTTTACAATATTTGTATATAAAAAATTTTAAAAAATTAAAATTAGTCTAAATATTCGTTTTACATTTTTTTGTTAAAACCTTAATTTTACAATTTTGTAAAAAATAATAATATTAATTAATTTAGCCCCTTAATCATATTTTAAAAAAAAATTAAAGAAAAAACCATATAGTTGCATATAGGAAAGTTGCATATAGAAAAGATGATAGGCTTTTTGGTGGTTTTCTTCGCTTATAAAAATATATAGAGTTCAAACAAAAAAAAAGTTTGACTAAGAAGTTGGAATAAAAAGTTACTGACATAAAATTTGAATTCAAAAAATATTTAGGCTTAAATATTTAACTTGAGTTTTCATCAAATAATTCGACTCTCAGCCAAAGGTAGAAGTAAACCTTCTTTCAGCCACTCACCATTTTTTTCTACTATAAAAAAAGAACAGCTCAGCGGCGAGGGAAGTGATAAACCTCGCCCATTCAGCTTCTTTATCCGGCCAGCATCTAGGTAATTTGATATTTCTACACACTTTTCTCCCGTTCACGCATTGATTTCAACAACAACGATTTTGTTAATGCTACATTTTTTCTGTCGTTTGAGCGTATTGATAAGATCTATTCTTTGATTGGTCATTTGTGGGGCTTGATTTGATAGCATTGATTCATCGGTTAGATGTTAACTCAATTATTTCTTGTTGTTTCTTGGTATGATTTTGAGGGTGGTGGACTCATCGAGGAAAAAATGACGGTCATTCTATCGGTCATCGTTGTTTGCAAATAAATGTTGAGTTTTCTTTCTATATGGTTTCAAGGTTCGGTTTTCATTCAAACATCTTGCTCCATACTTAATGCCTAGTAAATCATTACAAGGTCTGGAATCAATAAAACCAAGACTAGTTGTGGTTTAGGTGGAATAGAGCCTATTTAATTTTGGGTTGAAGTATGAGTCAAATTATGGGGTTGGATTGATGTTGCATTGCTGTGAGAGAAAAATAGCTCATTTGAAGTGTGTTTCACTTTCTTACGTTGTTAATTGAAAAGTATTGGATATGATGAACTAGCAAGTATTGAACCTCCGATAGTGGCAAGTGTTTAGTTGGATTGGGCTTTTTTTGGAAGTTCTTAGAGCGGCATGATATTCTTGTTTTATTTTTGAGATTGCTAAACATTTCTGGTCTAAGTACTTTAGATAACTTCACATCTCTAGTGCAAGTACTTCAGATAAAGCTTAGATAAAACAAAAGTTCATTGATTTTCACTCTTTTTTGTTGCCCAGAATGAATGATGGATCTCGATTTAGCTGATTTTTATATTGTTTAGGTGTATATCTATTGATTTTATTCTAGACTTTGTATAGTGTTTTCAGTATGACAAATCTAGGCTTGTGAGGTGAATCTGTTACTCAATATGATGCAGTCAGCATATTATTAAGCTAGTGGGTTGTCTTGTATTTTGAGTTACATGACTTAACAATTGAGAGACATCGGTTATTTGGATTTTATAATTCTGGACCATTGTTTGATATGACACAACCTAGAAGAATCTGAACATTAAATCTGTACCCCAAAAATAATATGGGATCTACGTGAACCAATTATATGATAGAAATATTCTAGCAAAAGCATATTTATGGATAATGGAAATTTTGAAGTGTAAAATTTTGGTTAAAGTCCTTCATTTTAGTTTTCTCCTAAACTTGAGTGCATAAAGTTGTGTTTTTTTTAATGAATGTCATCTATCTGTGTCAAGTCTGAGACCCTCTTATGTAATTTTTTTAGTTTTGTTGTTAACGTTTTGCTTGACATATAGAATTTATTTTGGGAGATAATGGCATCCAAGTTACAGCAAGTGCAAGCCAAGGCTTTTCAAGCCTCACAATTCTTGGCCAAGAATGGAACTGCTAACTACAAGCAGTTGTTGGAGCAGAACAAACAATACATTGTAGAGCCTCCAACGGTGGAGAAATGTAATGATCTTTCCAAGAAGTTGTTCTACACTCGTCTTGCCAGGTTGCTCCTTGCAGTATATTCTGTATTTTAATCTGAATTCCTATGTTTGACTTCTAATATTTTTATTGTAACTTGATAATTATGGAATCATTCCGTCTTACAAAATTGAGACCTACTTTGATTTCTCTTCTTTTGTGATTATTCAGCTTTTATAGATTTTGATTTATAATTAATGTATTATTTATGAGAACATTTGCCTTTTTTGGTATCACATATATATATATACCAGATTATAATCTTGTGTTCCTTCTATTTTATTCTATTTTTTCACAACTTGTGGTCGCACCTGAAAGATCAGTTCGACCTAATGTCCAATGATACCTCCATTTAGATCATTTTTGTCATGGGATTTTGATAGCTCTTTCGCTTGCAATGTTGTTCGGTGGAATCTATCAGATTTGAGATTTCATTTACTTCATAAGTCTGGGCCTCTCGCGTGCATGTATTGAACCCCAGCATGTGCATCAAAGATCTCAACGTGTCGGGACTTTATGGTTGTTTCTCGTTTATCATCTGAGATGATGTACTTTTTTTTGTTGCATCACAGACAGTATAGAAACAGTTAACTGCATTACGTCAAACAAAAAAAAAAAAAAACTAATAAAGAACTGTTTTACTATGGCAGCTGATAAATGAATCAATGCTTGCTGTGTTTGTCATTGTCCTTGGCTGTGCTGGTTTATTATAGTTCATGAATTGCTGACTATGCTACTAAATTGTTAACTGAGCTTTCTCAAACGAAATACATTATCAGAACTTGTACGAAGATGCATTTTTTGTTTTTCCAGTAATGTTGTTCGGGTCTTTATTAGTTTGTTCCGTTTGCAGCATCCCAGGTCGTACCGAGTCATTCTGGAAGGAATTTGATTATGTCAAGAATATGTGGAAGCACAGGCAAGAGCTGAAAGTCGAGGATGCTGGCATTGCAGCTTTGTTTGGGCTCGAGTGCTTTGCATGGTTTTGTGCCGGTGAGATTGTTGGAAGGGGCTTCACATTTACTGGTTACTACCCCTGAAAATTTGGGTTCAACGTGACTCACGTTATCCTTCTCAGGAAGGCCTTCATGGCTAATTTTGTTTTTGTCGAAAGTTTTGAAGCTGAAAAACTAATATTGAGCACGATTTCCCCAATAATTAGTGTATTTGAGACTGAGTCCCATCCGGAGTGCAGTTGTTTGGAACTTGTAGAAACTATATTTCTGGTTGATGCTTAAAGAGGAAAACTGGTTGAAAGGACTCTAATCAAGACCACGCTAATCATGCTAAAGTTTTTTGTTATTGTGAACTCATATATTTTGCTTTATTCATTTAACTTAATGTTTACTGTATTATCAAATTAAATATACTCGGAAATTTTGACTACTAGTCACAATATCACAAAATAAATCTTGAATAGATGAAAATTAAACTAGGTTTGGTTTTGTTTTTGTAAGAGATGAATTTTGAATTAAATATAAGAATTATCTTGTAAGATATCAAAATAAATTGTTGTTTATAAATGATGAAAATTTAAATTCAAAATGTCGATTTTATTGTTAGACGCTAACATAAGAATATGAAAGCGAGGACTGAATCTGGAATTGACTGAAACAATAAATTCACCCATGTGCAGCACATACGTATTTTTTGTTTCAAGTTCACGGCAACTTAACATTTGGACTGGATCCGGAAAAATTTAAAAATTAATGGATTGGATCGGGTCAATGACAAAATGAGGGGAAAGAAATGGGATTGAAACCCAAACTTTAAGCAGAAAAAATATTGCTGAAGCCAAAAACCCAAACATGCAAGCGGATCAAAGATTAACCGATTTAGGGAGGCGGTTATTGTTATAGATATTACAATAATCAACTCCAAGCGTGTTGGCTTAAACAATCTTCCTTCTCCTTCGCCTGCAAGAGTTCACAATGTCCAAATTGCGTACACGACAGACTGAGACTCAGTCGTAGCAGCGATGCACGGACCGGAACTGCATGATCTATCGGACGATACTGAATACGCTGCAGCGTGTCAACAGGTAATCATTCAGGTTTCATGCATGCTTCTCTCCTTTATGAGAAAATTGGCTATGGAGAGATTTGATTTTGAAATGGATTATCATTTCAGTTTTGTTTGCTTCGAGAGCAATGAAGTATTTCGTATTATCGTATGCAGGGATTGATTTTGGATTTGCTCTGGATATTCATTTGTAATTTGTTGACTTAATTAGGGCTCTTTACTCATGGATCGGACTGATAACAGTAAACACAGCTCATTTAACGAGCAGGAGGGTGCGGAAATCTTGTATTCAAAGGATAACGTGGCGATCCATCCTTCTCAATATGCTTCAGAGAGAATCAGCGGTCGGTTGAGGTTGATTAAACAAAGGGATTCTATTTTTATGGTATTCATTATTCCTTCTTGTACTATATTTTGAGAATATTGTGTTGGGTTCCTATTTTCCGTTTATTGAAGTGTATTCTGAAGTGTACACATTTTATGAATCTAATGGAAGTTATAGTGGAAAATAGTCCTTGAAATAACCTTTTATTTTGAATACAGACATGGATTCCATACAAAGAGCAAAGCTTGAAAGTAAGGTTGTCTGAGAAAGGTGTGATCTCAAGTAACTTATCCTTCATGACACATAGAATTTGCATTTACTTAAAACTTTTATGTTTCAACGATTTTGTGCAGATAAAAATCTATATACTATTAGGGCAGTGCCATTTTCAGTTATTCGCTCAGTACGTAGACACACTCCGACAATGGGTTGGCAATATGTTATAGTAGTTATGTCATCAGGTATCATTTAGTTGTTGTTATCACTACCAATTCTTAACATTTGCTAGGACATACTGCATATGGATTGTTTATGATATGTGAATTGCTATTGGAGGACATTTTTCCATCGCGTAAATCTTTCTTGTTGGATCTCGTTTACGTGGTTATGCTTGCCACCTTTCCATCTTGACATGAATTTTTTTAGTCACCTCTATTAATGTTCTGCATTGCTTCCAGGACTAGCTTTTCCACCCCTATATTTCTATAATGGAGGCGTGAGAAAATTTCTGGCTACCGTTAAGCAGCACGCTTTTCTTGTGAGGTAAATATGCTGCAATTCTGAGCTAATGTAATTTATATCACCGTATAAAAACAGAAGACCTGTTAGTTATTTACGCAAAGACTGTTTAGTTGATTGGTATTTTATTTCCAGGTCAGCTGAAGATGCCAATGTTTTTCTTGTGAATGATTTTCAAAATCCTCTCCAGGTAATTGAATAATTAGTTGTTGTTGTATACTTGACAGATTATATAATAAGCTATTGGATTAAGCATAGGTTGCATTTGGTTTTTCCTTAATTCTAAACCGTATATTGACTATTGATAGCTATGACATTGACCGATAATCAGGTTGATATCCTACTGACCTTTTCTTTCTTCAGAGAACTCTGTCGTCTTTGGAACTTCCTAGGGCTGTTCCTGTCTCAAGTGTTACGTCCACAACTCTTTTAGCTAATGGACTTCCCTCTAGTGCTGATCACGAAAAGGATGCTTCCAATAAAAGCTCTGGTAGTAGTTTCCGGCAAAATGGCAGGCAGAGGTGGAAACGTCATGATCCTGCTCAGGATCTTTCAATTCAAGTGCTGGAGAAGTTCTCACTTGTTACCAGATTTGCTCGAGAAACAACTTCCCAATTCTTTCGGGACGGTCGTATTGATGGTTTTTTTCCTATTCAAGAGAGGAAACATGATCAGTCTTCTCCAGAGTATCACCCCAGCACATCTGACGATTCTGAAAAAGTTCCTGAGGTGCCTGTATCATCTGATCCACTAGAGGTGCTTCATTGTTCCTCCATCTGAACAGTTCTCTATAACTTCAACTTTAGGGATGCGTTGAATTTATTAGTTGTTGATAACTAGCGCTTCAATTAAGAGAAACTCCTTTACTTGCTCAAACGTTCCATATAAAGTATCTAGGCAAATTCCAATAGGATGTATATGTGGTTTTCGATTTTTTGATATTGTAAGTGGTTACATTCCGCTATAAGCTGCTAGCACGGAGTTAGTTGTTGCATATTCACCTGCTATGGTTGTTGTCTCTCCTGTGAAAAAGAGGATCGACTGTAGAAGCATCCTTGGGAATTCCATGGCCTTGGCATGCCTAATCTCTTTCTTCGGAATGATAATTGCCCTTGAATACGGCCTGTCAGATTAAAATGTTACATTCGTCTTTCAATTCCTACAAATCAAATTATTTTAGTTGCTTAAAATCTGAAATAAGGACAATCTCATTCAGACCTTTGTCCTTCTCATTCAGACCTTTGTCCTTTTCACACAGAAAACCTCATCTAGGAAAGAACCTTTTGGCGAAGAAGCAGCCACCAATCTGGGAATATTTGAACTTAACAATGTCAATGAGGTATACAAAGGAGCTATACTGTTGAGCATATCCTTTCACCTTTATATTCCTTGTATCATCTTTTTTCAACTTGAAATTATTCTCCTTATCATTTAGAGGAAATTCTTACAAATACATTTGTTATATACGTGGGAGTTCCTAATCAATCTACTTTGACATTTATTGATTAATACCCTGGGTACGCTAGCTGACTTAATTTACTTGGTAATTCTTGAATCTGAAATCCCCCTCTCTTTATTGACAACGGATGTATTTGCTGTGACCATTTTCAATTCATTTCGATAGCTCAAAAGTGTTCTCATTTCTGTGTTTCAATGTTGAGGAATTCTCTGGAACATTCAGGGTGATCATGGACGAACCTTTAAAACTAAAACTAGTGCCTGTAACTATGCCATTTCCATTGCTACCCACTTAATTGACTCATAAATTGATTTAGGATACTGAAATTGATTTATGATACCTGACAAAATAAAAGCTAGTTTGCTTGAACTACTTGCCAATGTTCCTGCAATTTGAGCATCTAAGACCCTATGTAATTTCCATGTAATGTTTTAATTAATATATACTACTCTCATTTGATCGAATTAACGATTCTTCATTTAGATTATCCTCATTTTCTATGGCGCTAGGTGTTTTAGTGTTTCTCATCTGTTGTGGCCTATGAATTTTATTGTTTGGATTGTCTCTTAAAGAGTTCCAATGTCATATTTTCAAACAGCAATAAAATGTGAACCAATAATATTTCTTCCCTTGGCAGTTTGATAAATCATCGCTTGTATGGGGAAAACCACGTCAGCCACCTTTGGGACATAAAGAGGTAAGATGGTGTTGAACTTCAGTACGTCACTTGCACACGGAATCAACGCTTTTGGTTGTTACTAAAGTAGGGTGTTGCAGAAGTTCTCTCTTCAACTATCCTAGATTTCGTTTTTTTCTTGGTTATTGATTACACATTTATCAAGAGGTGAAACTGGTAGTCATGGGACAATTACTCATATAGTAGGAGTGACACAAGTAAATAACTATTCTGATTTTTATCTGCATATCATCAAAAAATTGGATCTGTTGCTGAAAGTTACAGATGCACTTTAGTAGCAAATGGGTGGGGATTGGACAACTGGCCGACGTTTGTTGAATTTTCACCTTACCTGGTTGGGGTCAGGTGGATTGGTTTCCAGGTTGATTTTTTGGTAGAATAAAATGAATGCAAAGCACCTGTTTCTTGACGGGCATGTCACAGTGCAAGAACCTATTGAAGTGTTATTTGAAAGCTCATTCAAGTAGGTTTAGCAGATGTCTTCAGTATTTTAGATGCCCATTAGAGTCCCTGTGCTATGTGCTGCATCTTTTACCATTTTCGCCCATGTCTTCTGTCTTAAAATATTCCTACCTTTTTTTTTCAAAATAATAAATGCCCTGAAGCATGCCTTGTTTTGGTGGTTAATGGCATTTGGAGAAGAACTTCAGTCAGTCCTGAAACTTGTGCCTGTTTGTTTCATGATATCCCAGCCCAAATTATCTTTTATACATTTTCATTTTAAATGTTAAGTCCAATTTCCGAGACAATTACTCAAAAAAAACCTATGAAATTCACATTTTTTTCCTCACATCTTTCAACCAATTATCGCATGATTTTTCCACTTCATATAGTTATCACATAACACCACTTCCTTATATGTCAAATCAACTATAAAAACTTATATCCAAATACCATTTTTATTACTAAACTCCTCAATTTTTTTTACTGAAGACAGGCTAAAGCCCAACCTAACACTACCTTAGCTTTCTGTAAGACCATGAAATAGAAATACATTTTCCTCCGTCTAGTGAGGGGAAAAATCCAAAAAAAAAGAGGAAACAAGGGTCGGATGCAATACGGTGTTCACAACTCTGTCCTGTTTTCACTTGATTCTCTAAAGTATGCACTTAATGTTTTATCCTTAGTTATCTCGTACTTTCTACTCCTTGATATGGACAATAAGAGTCTGTGGCTTTTGGATTTAACAATTATATTTACTACCAGATCGATCTCTTATACCATGAATATTATGTCTGGTTCGAATTCAAAATATGTAATTGCAGTGGGCTACCTTCTTGGATTTAGAAGGGAGAATAGTGGATTCAGTAGTGTTGAGAAAGAGAATCTTCTATGGGGGCATGGAGCATAATATGCGAAAGGAGGTGTGTGTTTTGGATGAGATTTTATGTTGATGCTGGCGGAATTTATGTTCGTGATTTAAAGATTTACCTTTTCTCTCACCGGTTATGATGTGAATACCCTTGTAATTTTACAGGTTTGGAAATTTTTATTAGGTTATCATTCATATGATTCAACACATACAGAGAGAGAATACCTTGTCTCCGTTAAGAAGTCGGATTATGAAACAATAAAAAGAGAGTGGCAGGTCTGCGGATAATGTTTATTTTGTTACGTATATTTCAGGTCTAATTCTTGATAATACTTTTGATTTTTGGTTAAATAATCTTGTTACAAATCTATTGAAAAGTTTTCTGTTACGAGCGTAGGATCGGGTTATGGGTCGATAGTTGAGATCGTTGATATCAGTAGCTTTATTCGTATTCTTCCTACCCTATCGTGACTGATAGGAAGGGAGGGAGAGTAAAATTATGTGTAGCAGTAGTCCTCGGCTGGACTTGGAGTAATTAAGGGAAAACTTGAAATCATCTCATTAACCAAGAGTCTAATAAATACATGAAACAAAATCATAAAACCAAATCCTAGATAACTTCTGAAATTTTAAAACCAATCCTAGTTAACGAAATCTTAAAACCAAATCCTAGATAACCATGAATAAAATCCTATCTATAAACTTGAAAGGAAATATTTAATTATCCTAATAAAATCTGGTGAAGAGATAAGGGATCAATTCTTCTTGAATCTTCCATTTGTAAATCTCTTTATAGATCTTGTCCTCCAACTTCTCTGGACTCTGCTCTATTTCCTGATGCTCCGTGTGCATAACATCACTTCCCCCCTAAAACTCGTGTTTATCCGCGAACACGAACGATGGAAACTTAATGGATAGGGTCGCTATGCCCTCCCACGAGGCTTCAGCTAGACCGAGCCAATGAACCAACACTTCTGCCCTCCCCTGTTTGGTGCGGGTGTCAAGGACAGCTTGGGGTAATGGAGTAAATTTTGAATGATCAATTGGGGGTAGCGTTGGGCAGCTTGGGCAATGGCCATTAAATTTCTTCAAGTTAGACACGTGAAAAACCGGGTGCAACTTAGAGGACTCTGGGTGCTCAAGTTTATAAGCGTTGGAGCCAATTTGTTCCAGGATTTTGAATGGCCCGAAGTAACGGAGAGCTAATTTTTTATCCTTCCTGTTGGCCAGGCTGATCTGCCTATAGGGTTGTATGCGAAGAAGCACCGAGTCTCCAATCGCGAAGTGCAGCTCACGATGTGATGCATCAAAACGATGTTTCATTGTGTTTTGTGCCACCTTGAGACGGTCCCTGAGATCAGTAAGCATTTTACTCCAGTCTTGGAGTTCAAAGTCGATTGCCGCGAGGTGTGATAGACTGGGCAGTAAGCTATTAAGCGAGGTGGTGGCCTTCCATATGCCACCTCAAAAGGAGTGGAGCGAAGGGAGGTGTGAAAGCTAATGTTATAGCAAAAATCAGCCCAAGAAATCCAGTGAGTCCATTTTCGAGGGTTATCTCCTGTGAAGCAACACAAATACATCTGAATCACCTTATTGACGACCCTCTGTTTGCCCATCCGATTGTGGATGATAGGCGGAACTGAAGCAAAGTTTGACCCCATGTAATCGAAAAAGTTCCCGCCAAAAAGAGCTTGTGAAAGCCGCATCCCAGTCACTGACAATGGACTCCGGTAAGCCATGGAGTTTAACAATATTGTCGAAGAAAGTACGGGCCACAGAGAGGGCCGTATATGGGTGTGATAGTGGCATAAAATGTGCTTACTTTGAGAAAAGATCTATTACCACGAAGAGAACTGTTTTCCCATTGGATGGTGGGAGACAATCGATGAAATCCATGGAAATGTCAGCCTATATTTGATGCGAATGGGAAGAGGCTATAGTAAACTTGCTGGTTTTAAAGACTCAACTTTGTTACGTTGGCACACAAGGCAGACAGCCACATATGACTGTACATCCTGGCGCATCTTTGGCCAATAGAAGTCCCGGGTGAGGCGATAAAGAGTTTTCTGATAGCCTTCATGGTGAGTGTCATGAAACAATTGAAGGAGTTTTTGAATCAAGGAAGACCCGACATGTAGAAAGATTCGGCCACGATGTGTAGAATGTAATCCTGAATGGTCCAAATGTTTGGTTGTGCTTGAAGCTGAAGCTGCTCGATCAGTTTCTGGATCTCCGGGGAGGCAGCGTGCTCATGTTTTGTTTCAATCAGGAAGTCCCATGTGGGTATAGACAGGGCGGCCAGTACGGGTAAATCTTCAAACTGGCGAGACAAGGCATCGGCCACGATGTTGGTCTTTCCTGCCTTAAACTCGACTTTAAAATCATAGCCTAGGAGCTTGCTAATCCAGCGTTGTTGTGGGGAAGTAGTGATATGTTGTTCCAGTAACAATTTTAGGCTGTAATGGTTAGTTTTAACTACAAATGAATGGCCCCATAGGTAAGGGTGCCAATGGCGCACGACCTTTGCGAGTCCAATGAGTTCCTTTTCGTACGCCGGAAGGTCCTGTGGTGTTGGGCGATAGCATTGCTGAAAAAAGCTATGGGACGACCCTCTTGTTCCAGCATTGCCCCAATACCAAAATCAGATGCATCATACTCAATTATAAATGGGGAAGAGAAATCAGGCAGGGCTAGTACTGGTGTGGACGTAAGGGCGTGTTTCAATGAGTCAAACGCTGTGGAGGCTTCCGGGACCAGTTGAACGCATTTTTGCGTAATAAGGCGGTTAGGGGGGCTGGCATAATACCGTAGTCACGGACAAATTTGCGATAATATCTGGTAATCCTTAAGAATCCCCTTAATACCCGTGGGGTGCATGGCTCCGGCCATTGGGTAATCGCGGCGATCTTCGTCCACTGCCACGCCTTTGTATCAGACAATATGTCCTAAGTATGCCACTTGGGATTGACCAAAGGAGCACTTCGATCTTTTCAGAAATAGGCATTGTTGTGATAGTACCTCGAACACCCTAGATAGATGGGACATGTGGGCATCCCATGAGTGGCTGTATACCAAAATATCATCAAAGAAGACGAAAACAAATTTGCATAGAAATTCTTGAAAAATGGATTTTATTAGTGCTTGGAAAGTGGAGGGCGCATTCGTTAGGCCGAACGGCATAACGAGGAATTCGAAGTGCCCATGGTGAGTTTGGAAAGCTGTAAGGGGAATGCTGGCAGCATCCATTAAGATCTGATGGTACCCGACGTGCAAGTCTAATTTTGAAAAATATTGTGCCCCATGTAATTCGTCCAAAAGTTCGTCGATAACAGGTATTGGGAACTTATCCTTGATTGTTTTTTCGTTCAAGGAACGGTAGTTGTAAGAACCCCCGTGCCCTTAACCCGTTATTAGTGTATTAATCCATGCCATTAGTGCATACAATCATACATGCAGGGGAAAAACCGTTTATCATCATAGCCAACGTATAATAAAATTCTTTACATTATTCCATATAATGTCTAGTTTTCCCCAACCAAATCCACATACATCTCATGCACCAATATAATACACTAACATGTTCTCAGTTCATTTAACAATTCAATGAATAATTGTATGCTACTCATAAATGAAGAGAGAAAGGCCCTTGCTTTTTACTACATGCCATATACACATAATAGTGCTCACATACGAGCATCAAATAGGTATGTGTGTATCAAACGTATAAAATACGGTGCTCAATACCATCACTGGTATTTCGATCCCTGGTAGCACCTCCAATCCATAGCTCGAGCTCATCTCCAAAGCCATCGATGTACCTAATCACCTGCCCCAACAGAGACAACCCCCACACGGGTGAGCATACCAATATCCAAAATCTAATAATCACAATAATACAATTCATAATTTACAACCATGTAAATGCTATGAAATATAAAATATACTCCCTGGATGGTATCATCCTCATCTGGGATTCCCTGTATTGTCCCTGTTCTCAAAACAACTGAAACCATCAAATTCCCAAATGCCAGTTAATCATTACATCGATTAACAAGTCCATTTGCTATATACCGATATCATAATCAATAATACCAAATCATTAAGCAATGATTGTCGATATTCCAAATACCTCACTTATGGTTCCATGGTTCTATTCCATTGCTCGCTCTACAATAGCGGCATTTCATTCTCACGCATGCTCAACAGCAGTGGCGTCATAACCGATGTTCGCTCAAAGGCGACAACATCCCAATCATTGCTCGCTCAAAAGCGGCACCATATAAATCCAATGCATATATATACACATTTGTGGCAAATACCATGAACCATGCATTTCCATATACATTCAATGCAATACAGTGTACCAAGCACTCAACAATTGCAATCATATTAAAGGGCTATGCTCGTACGTCATACGTACCCTATAATTCCGTAGTTCGAGTCCGACCTGGCCTGAGTCCCACGACCCGATGAATTATGTGCAACTTTTCTTCAAGAAATTCGGCTCCCGAGCCAAGTTTCCAGCCACTTTTCTCCAAAGAGAAAGGAGAAGGGTTTGGGGAAAGAGGTGGAGTGCGAAGAGAGAGGGAAGAGAGATGAGAGATTCCATGCAACGACGGAATACCGAGTCTACTTGGTATATATAGTACTAAAACTCCAAAATACCAATCCTTCCACAAATACATCATGACTCATTAAAAATCATCTGTTTTCAATAATTATCTCTCCAACTCAAAATCCATTACCAGCCCCAGTAGAAAGTACTCCGGACCCCAGATTCCACCAAAAAAACCAAATTCCAAGGTTATTGTCACGATGAGAATACAATCTCATCCCTTGGATCCAACGACTCAAAAAACAGGATTTAAAATCCCCGGGAGTCCCAAAACCGCAATTAATTCATAATTGCCACCACTAAAATCCATTAAGGATTATTACCACACCGGGATTAACACCATTAATCCCCGGGCATCACAGTAGTCCACAGAAACGCCAAGAGTTGTCAGATTTTTTGAGTAACAACACCGGAGAAGAGAAAGGCGAGATACTAGGGCGAATAAGCCCTTGGGATAACATATCTTTGCACTGGCGCTCGATCTCATCTTTTTGAGCGTGTGGGTAACGATAAGGACGTACCACAATAGGTTCAGTGCCTTGTTGAAGAGTGATGTGGTGGTAGAACCCACGACTGGGTGGTAGGCCTTGTGGCTCAGAAAATAAATCTGAGAATTTGCCCAACAAATGTTGAAGTCGGCACTACTCGTTGTTAGGTAAGAGAGTGGTGGTGTAGTTTGTGGGAGAACCTGTATCAGCCTGTAATCCTCGAATGGTGATGGTGCGCCCTTCTTTGTGAAAAATGCATGCTCATCTGTGTGAAGTCCCACTGGATAGTCCTAAGTGTACATAGCCAATTAACACCCAATACGGCACTGTACTCACCCAACTGAAGGATGGAGAAGTTTATAGAAAATTGGTCACCCCCGAGGTGAAGTGTGACGTTCTGACAGACCCCGGCGCTTTGTATTGGAAGCCCGTTCGCCACCTTTACTCGAAGGCCTGGTTTTCGATGTACGGGAAGGCCCATGGCCGAGGCAAGATCATAGTGAGGAAGCAATGAGTGCTACCAGAGTCAACCAGTACACGAAGGGCTGTGTTATTGATAGTACCCAACACCTACATGGTTTGGGTTTTACCTGGTTCAGTGATGGCATGCAATGAAATTTCCACATCATCTTCAATAATATGTGGCTCCGCATCTGTTTCTCTCTCGTCCAGCCCCTCGATCAAAAATAACTTTTTGCACTGGTGCGTATATTCTTCGTCACAATTATAACAAAGGCCACGCAGGCGTCGCCCATCTCCGACCTCGTTAGACGTTTGATAAACGGGGCGCGGGGTGGAAGTTGTGGTTGTGAGCGTCGCTGGGCTTCGCCTCGCCTTGGAATGTGGAGGCCTTCATATAGGTGGGCGAGACTTGTGGCTCCTGGGATGAGGGTTGATGAATAGACACCCCAATCGCAATGTGATCCTGGAGGCCACTAAGGAACAACTGGACTTCCTGTTTGCGCGTCAAAGGGCCGGCGCGTGTAGACAATTGTTCAAAGCGACGTTGGTACTCATCAATGGTTCCCGTTTGCCGCAATTTTGCCAAGTCTCCAAGGTGGTTGCAGCTGAGTGGTGGGCCGAAACGTAGATGACAGTGGTGTTTAAACTCTTCCCAGGTGAGATTTTGCAAATCGGTTTCGAGTTTGAGAAACCAAAGTGATCGTCCTCACTAAATGGAAAGAAGCCAATTCTATAAACTCAGAGGCCGGAGTTTGCTGACGGCGGAAGAAGTGCTCACAGTGGTTCAGTCATCCCAGGGGATCCGAATGGCCATCAAACCGTGGAAAATCAAGGCGCAACATTCTCGTCGGATGGTGATGGATTCATGATTTTTGCTGTTGGGGCGTGGGTCGCACAAACGGCCGTCCGAGGACTCTTGTTGGCCATGGTTATTCGTCCTCGATTCGACGTGTACGGCAGCGATCTGCAGTAATAGTTCATTGAAGCGGGACGTGATCTCCTCTTTATCAGTCCTGTAGGAGGTGATGAACTCTGTTAACTGACGTTGAAGTGCTTGGAAGTCTGCCATAATCTCTGGCTCTGGTACCAGTTTGTTACGAGCGTAGGACCGGGTTATGGGTCGATCACTGAGATCGTTGATTTCAGTAGCTTTATTTGTATTCTTCCTTGGGTTCCCTAACGTGACTGATAGGAAGGGAAGGAGAGTAAAATTATGTGTAGCATTAGTCCTCGGCTGGACTTAGGGTAATTAAGAGAAAACTTGAAATCATCTCATTAACCAAGAGTCATATAATACACGAAACAAAATCCTAAAACCAAATCCTAGATAACTTCTGAAATTTTATAACCAATCCTAGATAATGAAATCTTAAAACCAAATCCTAGATAACCATGAATAAAATCCTATCTATAAACTTGAAAGGAAATATTTAATTATCCTAATAAAATCTGGTGAAGAGATAAGGGTTCAATTCTTCTTGAATCTTCCATGTGTAAATCTCTTATAGATCTTGTCCCCCACTCGATTCTTCTTGAATCTTCCATGTGTAAATCTCTTATAGATCTTGTCCTCCAACTTCTCTGGACTCCGCTCTATTTCCTGATGCTCCGTGTGCATAACATTTTCCTTCCTAAGCCATGTTATACATCCTTCTTTTTGAACCGCGACCTATCTGAAGAGTTAAGATCTAATTTTTGCAGAGCATTTCGCCAGAGCAGGCAAAAAGATTTACTAAATTCAGGGAGAGAAAAGGCCTCATCGATAAGGATGTGGTACACTCTACTAGCACATTTCATGGCTTGTATATGCATTATTAGATTATGATGCCTGACTCAATTAATAAAATTACGATGTTTTCCGATTTTGTTTTCCATTTCCAGGTGAGGACTGACAGGTCTCTCTCATTCTATGATGGAGATGATAATTCCAACGTGTTTCTCTTACGTGACATTCTGCTGACGTATTCATTTTATAACTTTGATCTTGGGTATTGTCAGGTAGTCAACATGAATTCTCATTGATTTGACAAGTGCTTGTGAAACGATCTTTGCTAGTACCATGGGCTTTACCTCTGTTTGCTTGATAGCTAATGCTTTTGTTTTTTGAAGGGCATGAGTGATCTTCTCTCTCCGATTGTGTATATCATGAGAGATGAATCTGAATCATTTTGGTGCTTTGTTTCTCTCATGGAACGCGTAGGACCGAATTTCAATCGTGACCAAAGTGGGATGCACTCTCAACTTTTTGCATTGTCAAAGGTATAAAAATACTAAGCTACAATAATAATAAACTGAAAGCTATATTTTATTTTCACAATTACACTAATATAAATACAATGACTTGGTGAATGATTTATGGTAATTACAAGATGATAGCCTTGATAGCCTAGATTATGGTGCTACAATTAAGGTAAAAGATATGTTCAATCAATCACATAATTTCAGCATGAGGTTTTATATGGCAAGACTTGATTTGCTCCATTATGCCCCCGCAAGATGGTACTCCCATCGGAGATACCAATCTTGGAACGAAGATTACGGAATTGTTGACGTGATAGAGGCTTGGTCAGTGCATCTGCCAGCTGGTCTTTAGTTGAGATGTAAGATACCCCTAGATTTCCCTTCGCAACCTGATCACGAACGAAGTGAACATCTAATGCAATATGTTTCATACGAGAATGAAAGACTGGATTCACAGATAAATGAGTAGCACCAAGATTATCACAGTGGATGGTGGGTCGATTTGATAACACAATACCAAGTTCACTTAGGAGAGAACGTATCCATAGAACCTCAGCGGAAGTAGAGGCAAGGGCTCGATATTCTGCCTCAGTGGAAGAGCGGGCAACAGCCTTTTGTTTGCGTGAACACCACGAAATAGCATTTCCTCCCAAGTAAACAAGATATGCAGTAGTAGAGGTGCAATCATCTCTATTTCCAGCCCAATCAGCATCTGAGAATGCTGTGAGATGAAGGGGTTGCTTACATTTCAAGAATAAGCCATGGTAAATTGTGTTCTTGAGATAGCGAAGCAGACGCTTTACGGCAGACCAATGAGTTGCAGTTGGTTTGTGCATGAATTGTGCAAGTTTGTTGACAGAGTAGGAGATGTCCGGGCGAGTCAGTGATAGATACTGCAATGCACCAAGAGCACTTCGATATTGTGTTGCATCAGTCGAGGGAGAGCCATCATTGAGAATTAATGGCAAGGAGGTTGACATAGGTGTGATTACTTCCTTAGCATCCGAAAAATTCATCTTTGCTAAAAGCTCCCGAATGTATGTGTGTTGCGAGAGAAATAATCCAGTTGGAGTAGATATGGCTTCTACTCCTAGAAAGTAGTGAAGGTCACCCATGTCTTTGAGAGAGAATTTGTTCGAGAGAGCATGAAGAAATTTCTTGATGAATATTTGATTATTTCCTGTTATCAAAAGGTCATCAACGTATACTAAGAAATAAACAGTGACATCATTAGATCGATAAATAAACAATGACGTGTCAGCCCGGGAGTTGGTAAAGCCATATGAGATTAGGAACGACTTCAGCTCATTATACCAAGCACGTGGAGCTTGTTTAAGTCCATAAATGGCCTTACGAAGTTTACAAACATGATGGGGATATGTTGAGTCAAGAAACCCTGGTGGTTGTTGCATGAAGACATCCTCAGACAGAGTGCCATGGAGGAAAGCGTTATTAACGTCGAGTTGTCGAATTTGCCATCCAGAACTGAGAGCAATACTGAGTACAGTCCGGATAGTTGTTGGTTTGACAACAGGACTGAATGTTTCATGATAGTCCAAGCCAGGCCGTTGGTGGAAGCCTTTGGCAACTAAGCGGGCTTTATATCTGGATATGCTACCATCGGAGTTACGTTTGATCCGAAATACCCACTTACACCCAACAATATTTTGAGATGGAAATGAGGGGACAAGTTCCCAGGTTCCAGTTCTAACAAGAGCATTGAGTTCCTCGGACATGGCCTTGCGCCATTCTGGTTGGGTTAGAGCTTGAGAAACACAACTAGGCTCAATCGATTCTGATAATGGATGTTTAGTGGTTGCGTACAGTTGTTTTGGTTTGAAAATATTATTTTGAGAGCGGGTCATCATGTGGTGAGGTCTGTCCGGGAGACAAGAATTAGGTTGGGGAGGTTCAATGTTAGTAGACGATATAGGGGCAGTGTTTTGAGTATAGGTGGTAGTGGTTGGTTGTCGAGTCTCACGTTGTGGTATTGCTGCAGGAGTACCCTCTTCATGGTCAGGAGGAGATGACGTTGATGAAGTAGTTGGTGCTATGGAAGCATCGGTTATGGATGGTGAGGTATTTAGAGGAGTGTGAGTTGATGGAACAACAAAGTGAGTGGGTGCTAGAGCAGATAGTGATGAAGACATAGATGACCAGTTGTCAATAAGGTTTGGTGAGATATCAGGTATTGAATCGATCATGGTTTTAGAGGGAAATTGATCTTCGATGAACTGAACATGACGAGAGAAATAGAGCCTTGTGGATGACATGTCATAACATTTGTAGGCACTTTGATTGCTAGAGTATCCAAGAAAGATACATGGCTTGGATTTTGGCTCAAGTTTGTGATGAGTATATGGTTTTAACCAAGGGAAGCAAAGACAACCAAAGACACGAAGTTTGAGGTAGTTTGGGGAGGACTGAAATAGTTTTTCAAAAGGAGATTTGTTATCTAACAAAGGTGTTGGAAGACGGTTTATAAGGTAGGAAGCGGTTTGGAATGCAAATGACCAGAATGATGAAGGCAATGAGGCATTATGAAGTAAACTGAGTCCAATTTCAACAACTTGACGATGACGTCGTTCAGCAGATCCATTGTGTTGTGGTGTATATGGAGGGGTTTTTAGGTGTTGAATTCCGTGTGTTTCAAATGTTTTTTTGAGTGCCTGATATTCACCTCCGCCATCAGAATAGATAGTGACAATAGAAGCTTTGAAATATTTTTCAACAACAGCTTTAAATCGACAAAAGACAGAGGAAACTTCAGATTTATTAGATAATGGATACAACCATATATATTTCGTAAAATGGTCCACAAAAATTACATAATAGTTGAATCCATCGATTGACCTTACGGGGGATGGTCCCCAAACATCAGAATAGATAAGATCTAACGGACCTCGACTTGTTAAGGACGACGTACCAAATGGAAGACGATGACTTTTGTGACACTTACATGACTCACAATAAAAGGAAGGAGAAAGTGGTGATGATAAAGGCAAAGGATGTGATGATGCCAGGTGATGAACAATACGACGAGAGGGATGACCAAGACGATTGTGCCAAACTTGTTGTGAGGCTTTTATTCCAGTGTGGACAGAAGGAGAAGGTTGATGGGATACCGATGATTCCACAGCACATGGCCATTCATAAACGTCATGCTTGTTCTGGCCGCGAAGAAGATGAGCTCCCGTGCGTAAGTCCTTCACAACAAAAAAGGTAGGGAAGAATTCAATAGAGGTGTTATTAGACTTGCAAAATTTGGAAACTGAGATTATGTTTTTTTTCATTGTAGGAACACAAAATATTAGATAAGGAGAATGTGGCTTGAGAAGTGTTAATGTCAGTGGAGCCAGTGTGAGAGATGACCAAACCTGAACCATCACCAATTACCACATCATCTGGCCCATCATAATTTTGGTGAATAGACAGATTGGAGAGATCCGAGGTGACATGATGCGATGCAGCAGAATCCATTAGCCAATTGCCATTTTGTGGTTTGTAGGTGACAGTGTGATTGGCTGTGGGTTGGGGTCGATTTTGAGGAAACAATCGATAGCACTGGCGTGCACTATGGCCCTTTATATCACAGAATTGACAAACAATGGGACCTGAATTGGTTGAGTGAGGACTTCGATTGTTGCGAGGGGCTTGTGCTTGTACAGTGGAAGTGGGATGACCATGGATAAACTGAGGCTGGTTGGTACGGCGAGATTTGTTGTGATGTCCAGTTCGGTAATTTGCTCGAGATGGACCCCCTCTTGAAGTATAATTGACAGAAATGGATGACAAGTTAGGTGGATTGTGATCTCGTTTCAAAGAGAGTTCATGATCTACAAGTTGATCATATAAATCCTCAAAGGATATCATTGTCTCACGGTTTTTGACTGCTGCGATGACTTCTTTATAGGCTGGTCCCAGGCCATTTAGGCAATAAATAAGGATGTCTGCATCACTTTGGGGAGCACCGATAATTGCTAATTCATCAGCGACAGATTTGATATTTTTTAGAAATTCTGCAACAGGTTTTTCACCACAAGTCATGTTGGCAAGAGTCGTCTTTAGGTGGATAGTACGTTGAGTAGAACGATTGGCATAAAGGCGAGCCAGGCGAGACCATGCTTCGTAGCTGGTGGTGGCCGAAGAAATGAGTGAAATTACATGTTCAGAGACAGAGGCTAGAATGGCATGGAGTATGAGTTGGTCTTGACGTTGCCAAAGAATTGAGTCAGGGTTAGGTTGTGTGAGGTTGTTGGATGTTATGGTTGAAGGTGGGCAGGGATTGCTTCCATCTATGAAGCCGAGAAGGTTATAGCCAAAGAATAGAGAGGTGAATTGAGCTTTCCAAGATATGTAATTGGTAGAGTTGAGTTTAAGAGGTAATTGTGCAGTAGCATTGATAGAAATCAACTGAGTGGCTGTGGAGAAAGGAGAAGAAACTATTGGTGGTGATTGGGTTGTTGAGTCTGTAGTGTTACTCATGTTTGGAAACAGAGGAAAAAAAAAATCAAAGTTGAAGAAGGCTATGGGGATTAACAGACGTGAAGGTGGTGATGAATTTGTTTTTGCTCGTTGGAGCTGTAATGGCTTCTGATACCATATAAAAATACTAAGCTACAATAATAATAAACTGAAAGCTATATTTTATTTTCACAATTACACTAATATAAATACAATGACTTGGTGAATGATTTATGGTAATTACAAGATGATAGCCTTGATAGCCTAGATTATGGTGCTACAATTAAGGTAAAAGATATGTTCAATCAATCACATAATTTCAGCATGAGGTTTTATATGGCAAGACTTGATTTGCTCCATTAAAAGGTTCTCTCTCTCTGTTGCTCTTTATAATTTTGCATCTCCACGCATCATGTGTACTTGATTGTTTTACTGGAAGTGGATCTGTCCTTTAATTTTTAATGGTTACCTCTCATTATTGTTGCAAACTTGTTGCTTTTTGATTGTTCAGGATTTGAAAGATTTTCCACTAGACATGGACATTGGTTATAATTTTCCTGTAACTTTTTAATGTCCATTATCTGTTTTGTACTCACCTGATCACATGAAATTTTAAACTGGAAACTACAAAATTAAACTTTTGTACAGTTACGTAATCAAATTAAAGTCATCCTACTGAAAGCTTTTAACACTGGAGCTATGTCTTTTGCCTTTCAGTATTTATCTTGGTCACTCCACTTTCCTCCGCATGTTTTCTTAAACGATGCTTTGTTCCACTTATTTATCTTAGGTGTTTCACTTTTGACAATAACATGGCTTTTGTTGTCGACACAAGTAACATATATTTGTTTATATCATGCAGTTGGTCGAGTTGTTAGACAGCCCATTGCATAACTACTTTCAGCAGAATGATTGTTTGAATTACTTCTTCTGTTTTCGTTGGATTCTTATACAATTTAAGAGGCAAGTGAGGCTGCTGCTTTCATCTCATCTCATCTATTTTGATTTATTGTTTAACCTCATGAAATATTCTGGATACAATCATAACATTATTTTTTTGAACTTGACAATCATGTCATTTTAAGTTCTCGCATTTAGTTCAAATATATATATATATATATATCATTTTGCTCAGTTGGCGATTCTGATTATCGCAGGGAATTCAACTACGAGAAGACGATGCGCCTGTGGGAGGTACTATGGACTCATTATCTGAGCGAGCATCTGCATCTCTATGTTTGCGTTGCAATTCTCAAGAGATACCGTAATAAGATAATTGGGGAACAAATGGACTTTGACTCGCTCCTAAAATTTATCAATGAGCTGAGTGATCATATTGACCTCGAAGCAACCCTCAGGGATGCTGAGGCACTGTGTATATGTGCTGGTGAGAATGGCACTGCTTGTATTCCGCCTGGAACTCCACCTTCACTGCCAATCGAGGATGTCTCAGTATACCCTCAACAGGATGACGATATACTTTAGATTATTTCTCCCTCCGTGATATTCGGAGCGAGCATTGTACATGAGAATTGGAGAATTTTTCTTACGTTTATTAATGGGAGATTCTTGGGAGACTGACTTAAAAATCCAAAAGCCAAATGTTTGTTTTAAGTTCAGTCCCTAGAAATATTTTTTAAAGTCTGCACTCCCCAATACTATCTTTTAATTTGTCTCACTGCCTATATTCCAAAAATTACCAAAATATCCTTATTTTATCACAATCCTCACTTCTTCTCTTTGTTCATTTTTGAATTTCATTGTCAATAAAATTTTAATATTACATCTTTTTACGTATTTATAGATAAAACTATTTTCAAAATAAAATTGCATAATTTGAAATTGATTAAAAATATAGTTAATTTGCTTTTTAGTATTGGCTTTTAATGCAACAAAAAAGTACACAAAATTAAATTGTTTTATTAAAATAAAATGAACATAACTTTTTTATTATATTTACAATGGCATTTTTTTCTATAAAAATCTACTTTTAAGATGACATTATATATGTAAATAAATATAGGATTATTACCGCAAATAACTTGATTAGTACCACAATATCCATTTTCGGTACCACATTTATCAAAATATTATATGGTATTTGTACTTCCTGAGCCAAAGAAAAATTTGAGAAAAACCGTGATATTGTACAGTGTAAACTTTGAATTATAGTACTATCTAAGCTAAGATATGATACTATTGACATAGAAATGTAAATGGTACCACGTTTTTTTGTAAATAGTACCATATTATTTCTTAAATGGTGCGACAGTTATAGGTATACATTTCCTATAGTTACTAGTATATTTTATATGTTATGTGATACATTACCACATTAAATATATAATATTAGATAAGAGTTACTAAGAATTATTAACACAAATTATGCCCAAATAAAACCACATCACAGATGATATTATACCAAATCAAATTGTTAATTGTATTTCATGTTGTAGGATCGAGCGCTTACCGCTTTACCAATAACTATAGTTAAGGGTAATGGCGCAACATCAATCTTTTCAACCATACACTGACACAAGCGCCACGTGTTCGACCGATCACAAAGCAGAGGCAATTGTTGAACCCCAACAATCCCTCCCCCAATAATTGCACTCTCTGCAACTCATGGGAATCGAACACGAGACCTTGGCTCTGATACCAATTGTAGGATCGAGCGCTTACCGCTTTACCAATAACTATAGTTAAGGGTAATGGCGCAACATCAATCTTTTCAACCATACACTGACACAAGCGCCACGTGTTCGACCGATCACAAAGCAGAGGCAATTGTTGAACCCCAACACATGTTATTTTACAATAGTATATAATCATAGATAATATAGTACAACATTCTTGTGTAATTGGTAACAGGTTGTTTCTTAAATGGTACTACATAAACTAATTTGTGATACTATATATAATAATTTGTGGTACTATATAAGCTAATTTATGGTACTGTATAATCTAATTTGTGGTACTATATAAGCTAATTTGTGGAACTTTATAATTTAATTTGTGATATTAAATAAGCTAATTTGTGGTACTAGATAATGTAATTGTAGTACTCTATAACATAATTTGTGGTACTATATATGCTAATTTGTGGTACTAGATACTAATTTGTGATACTATATAACATAATTGGTTGTATTATATATACTGATTTGTGGTACTATATAACATAATTTGTGGTACTATATACACTGATTTGTGGTACTAGATAATCTTGTGGTATTATATAACATAATTTGTAGTACTATATATACTGATTTGTGGTACCATATAACATAATTTGTGGTACTATATATAATGATTTGTGGTACTAGTTAACCTAATTTGTGATACTATATAAACTAATTTGTGGTATCATATAATCTACTTTGTGGTATATAATATCATAGGTTAGTATATAACATACGAAATAGATAGTTCACATCTTAGCTTATTTAGTACCACTTTATGATACATTTAGTATAAATGTAATGATATATATATAATTTGACATGTTTACAGATAGATTAGTATATAACACGTCATAAATTTGTATATAACGTGTTACTAAATAACATGTTTTGTGGTACTATATATACCAATTTGTGGTACTACATAAGTTAATTTGTGGTACTATGTAACATAATTTGTGGTATTATATATATATATATATATATATATATATATATATATATTGATTTGTTGTACTATATAACGTAATTTGTAGTATTATATGAACTAATTTGTGATATTATATATACTTCTTTTGTCGTACTACATAAACTAATTTGAGGTGCTATATAATACTGATTTGTGGTACTAGATAACCTAATTTATGGTACTATATAACTTAATTTGTTGTACTATAACATAATTCGTGGTACTGTATAAGCTAATACGTAGTATTAAATAACATATTTTTGGTACTAAATAACATAATTTTTGGTACTATATAGTTACTCCGTGGTACTAAAAATACTAATTTATTGTACCAAATATACTGATTTGTAGTACTATATAAGCTAACATATGGTACTGCATCTACTGCTTTGTGGTACTATATAAGCTAATATGTATTACAAAATACCCCGAGAGGCGTTTGATGTCCGTAAATTTTTTTGAATCTTGTCAGGCGCTGTAACGCCTCCTCTTCACCGTTAGCGCACCTATTATTCTGTATTGGTTTTTATTTTTCGTCCTTTGAGCAACTTCGTTTCTTGTTTCTTGCTTCTTTGAGTAATTCTCCATCTTGTAATCATCATCTTTTTTATTATTATTATTATCATTTTCATCTAAAAGCAACAAAATTTACGATCAAATCGTAATGTAGAATTTGTGGCACTATATATATATTATTTTGGGTACATAATTTGTTGTACTATATAAGCTAATTTGTTGTACTATATATATACTAATTTGTGTATTATATATACTAGTTTGTAATACCATATAATCTAATTAAAAATAAAAAATGATTAATTAATTTTATTAGAGATTTGGAAATAGATTTGATATGTTTACGAATATATTTGTATGTAACATGTCATAGATTTGTATATAACGTGGTATTAAATAACATAATTTATTGTTATTACAACACTGGTTGTCATCTAAATTTTCGCAAAATCCGCGACGGGCGATTGATCGCCACATCCCCTCGTTCCATCGGCGGTTGGAGCAAACTTCAAACGTTATTTTGGTTCTTTTTGATGTCCTTCATTGTGCTGAGTTCTTTTCCATCATTTCATCGTTAATTGACGTCTTTTTGTCATTGCCAAATAATTATATTTTTAATTAATTTCAAATTAAATGATTATGAAAATAATTTTATTTATAAACACATAAACATATATATATATATATATATATATATATATATATATGTATATATATATATATATATATATATATATATATATATAAACTTTTTTGGACTGAATTCATGGATTAATTTAATTATTTTATAAGTAATTTCATTGTTTAAAATAATAAATAGATTCTACAAAATTCAAATGTAAAATTTATAATAACTCTTATTATATACGTACTTTTATAGAGAAAAATTTCCAAGAAAAATTTAAAAATTAAATCACATTAAAATGGTGTATGAAAGAAACATGAAGAAAATATGCTTGGGGGAAATACAAAATATAAAGTGATGGATGAATGAAAGAGAAAATATTAAATAATATGATGAGGAAAGATAAAAGTGAGAAATTGTGATTTGTTAAGGGTTTTTTGCTCACAATTTAGGAATTGAAAACAAATGAAAAGATGTGATTAGAGAGTGCAGATAGGGACTGAACACTATATGAATACTTATTTTGGGGATTTATTCCCAATTAGCAATGCATCTATACGCAAAAATCTACATTTTAGGAATACAAGTCAAGTTAATCTAAACATATGGAAAGCGTGCACTTTCAGGTGCACCTTATATTCTTCAGCTATTTGTGCCATGAACCATATGGCCCAAACCAGATCACGGTTGCCAACCATGCATGTTGTTTGTTCGGCATAATATTAATCACGGACGGACCTGTGCTTGGTCTACGGACTTTAAAATAATTTTTTCGTGTTGGAATTTTGAAAAAAATATGGATAAGACGATTCCTTGCCTTACATAATAATACAAGTCATGGAAGAAATGAGTGATTAAAATATAGAAGTGAATGATTATATCGAGTTCGGTTTAAAAAACCGAGCGAAATACACTCGACATAACCCGCTCTATAATCGATTAACCTATTTAAAAGATTTTAAAGGTATACAAGAAAATATGTAAAAACGTAATAATGCAGTAAAGTAAATAACACATGAATTTGTTTCTGGAAGTTCGAAGCACAAACACTTCCTACGTCTCTCCTTCTTCCATCTCATGGAATGATACAGTAGATTAGAAGATTTGGTTTACACTTTTAAGTATACAACCTACTTAGGCTAATACCACACAGATAGCCTAAACTCCTAGACCACAACAATCACAAAGCGCACGTTGTTTAACGTCTCACATGAAAAGACCTCACCAGTTGTGATGAATCACCAACTGTTACAATGGTATTCACTCTTCTATTTTAGCTCACAAATACAATGAATAGAGTGTCTACAAAGGCACAAATGATCTCATTCCAGATCTGATATAAGCTTGAAAGATATGCCAAAAGGTTTGGAGAGTTGCTCTTCATTTAGCAGATTTGTTCTTTGAAGTTCCCCAGTTGAATCCCAAGTGGATTTGCTTTGGAAGGCTTGGATTGATCTTCAATCAGCTGTTATTGAGCTTCCAAATCATGTATATATAACCTCAAGTAATAATATCTACGTTAGAAACAAGAATATAGTCGTTGGGACAGTTTTGGTAAACTTTGAAACATTATAACAATCATGTTCTGCTTCTGGACTGCTTCTGGAAGTCTAAGGAGGCATGCTGATCTGCAGTTTCAGCAAATCACAAGGGATGTCCAAAATCTTTCAGAAAAGGTCACCAGATTTTAGAAGTTTGTCGTAGACACCTTCTCAGATTCCTTCTCCAAGCTGGACCAAACTAAGCTAGAACTCAGCCAACAGGGTGAAGCCCTACATGCTGCTACTAGACTGGAGCTTGGAGGAAAGATTGAAGACATGCATGTGGCGTTCTCCGATCAGTTGACTAATATGAAAGCAGTCTTTGCTTCTCAACTAAATGATTTGAATGAGAGTATGCAAAGTGTTAGGCGTTCAAGTCTAGCCAGCCAAGACCTCCTTCCTAGCATGAGATACAAACTTTGAGGCAACCACCCTCTGACACCTCAAAAGACTTTGACCGCACCAGACCTTGGTTTGGGCGCCCTAAGTAATGTATCTTTGTTTTGAATTGTCATTTTGTTACTCTTCTTTCAATAAAATATTGTGTTCAAATCTTATCTTGCTCTTTAATCCAGGATTGAATGACACTAGCCGATGTGTTATATCAATCCACAGTGGTTTACACCACCAAATTTTGGCTATAAATCCTAACTTCACTGCTTCACACTTGCTCACTCTAAAATGCCTAAATTTCGCTTTAAGTTCAGATTATTTCAACCTTCGGCAATCCTTCATCATTGGTTTATTATTTATCTAATTCAACCCTACATGGGTTGATTACTTATCTAACACTCCTCTGCCTAGTTCTTGCATTGTTCAGTACTTCGTGTCACTTGTCTCACCATGCAATGTCATAAGCAGATGAACGGAATGTGATGACAAAAAGGGGGAAGACAAACTATATTGGCGGAAGATTACCTCGAAGATAACTTAGGTTTTTACGTAGGCTTTCTTTGTAAGAATTTTCTAAATTGTATTCTTCTGCCACTCTATAACTTACCCCTGAAATTATCTAGATCAGGATGTTAGGAATATACTCCACTAGTTTAATTTCTTCTTACACTATATCCGGATCATGCTCTACCGGCTATGTTTCTCTAGTTGGCTTTCTTATTAAGGGTAAGTACTGTTGTAAGGATTGTTGTAAGGATTATAAGCAGCGCTCATTTTATATAAAAATGATTTTCCTTTTAATGTCCAGTTTGATTACTACTCGTAATTTGCTCATTTATCTAACACTTAAACTGTTATTCTCAACTGTTGTCTTTTTAAACCTTAACATATATATATGCTGATCGATGTTCAAGCTAAAGTCTCTACTGTCAAGTTTTGTCATCACCAAAAAACGGAAATTGTTGGGAAAAACATTTCTAAGTTTTGGTGACAACAAACGACTAATGCTTGAAGAGTCTACTTGATCGAAGAAGTTTACTGACGAAGAAGTCCGTCGACTGACTCTACAAAGGTCTACTAGAAGATATAGTCTACTGGGTGCTAAGAGTTGAAGTCATCGTTACCGTATGCATAAAACACAAGTCTACTGGATGCAGATAAAAGAAGTGTACTGGAGAAGAGTATCATAGTTCACTGCAAAGTCCACTAACGTATTCACTGGAATATACCAGCACATTACAAGACATCATGTGACTTTAGTCCAGCAGACAAAACTCGAACAGATTCACTTTGACAATAGTACCACAGAACGCCGCACTACCATATCAGCGCCACCAATCTTGTCAGAATGAACTAGCCGTTGGTTAACAGAATTGGAAAGAAGACAAAAGGAATTTGGATGAAAATCAGGAAGCTGATTTGCGCGGATCTTTCTATTTTAAGAAAAGTTGTTGTTAGACTTTCGAGTCTGTAAATACGTCGAAGAGTCGAATGAAGAACCTCAACACTCCAAATCTTGAATCTACTTCATTCGAAAACAAGCTAAACATTTATCAAAAACAATTACTGAATATTCAGAAGTTTTGCAGAGCAGCATCCAAGTATTATTGAGATCGACAAGATCTAAGTATTCTAGTCTGCTACTCAAGAACAATCAAAGAAAAATAGAGTTTTACATCTTGTGAGAGTAGTTGTAAAAATCACATTGTAATCTTTGTAATTATAGTGTTGCTAGGAATTTAAACAAATCTGTGTGGGTGCCTAAGTAGGTTGTATACTGTAAAGGGTAAACCAAAGTCTTCTAGTGTAACCTTCCTGCAAATGAACAAGGGGAGACATATAGGGTTTGTGCTTCGAACTTTCAGAAACATCTTGTTGGAACCGAAGAGGGGGAGTGAATGTGGTTCCATGGCTACTTTAGCGTTTTAAAATGAATTTGCAAAATAATTGAGTTTGCGCTGCAGAAGACTTAAGTCAATCGATAAATAAATAAAATGAAGAAGTAAATAAATGCGTAATTAAAATAAAGCGGTAAATAACAAGAATATTTGTTATAGAAGTTCGGCGATGAATCGCCTACGTCTCCTATTCCCGGTTAGAAAACCTTTAACCGAGGTTCCACTAGAATGAAAAAGATCTTGGCCTTAAGGGCTCCAAGTTAGCCACAATACAACTCTTCCCGAGTAACTAGCTCTTCACGAGCACCACACTCTTCACGAGTCTTCTTGGCTTTAAGGGCTCCAAGGATAGCCACACAAAACTCTTCCCGAGTTACCAACACTCTTCACGAGTCTTCTTGGCCTTAAGGTCTCCAAGGTTAGCCAAAACACATGCACCAACTTTACTTGTTGATGACTTTTACAATATCTAACTTGCGCTGGTGTTGGAGGACCTTACAAATAACTCAAGTAAACACCTTCACGGTGTACCAACACGAAGAATCAAAACTCACACGCAAGAAATGAATTACAAACTCCAATACAACACAAATGTATGAAGTTTGCAATGCTAAAGTAATTTAAATTGATCAAGGCTTTCTTGTAGGTTATAGTCTTGTTTCTTGTCTTCAAAATGCTCCAAAACATCAATATTTATAGTGTGGAAGGCCCTCAAGGCTCCTACTAGCCGTTGCTACACATAAGGCTTGAATCACTCGTGTGTCGCCTCGGCCATCGCCTCGGGCGATCTCCATCGCCACCGTTCTAACGTTCAAATCTGGCCCAGATCGCCTCAAGCGATGTCCCCATCGCCTGGGGCGATCGCCCTTTGAAAAAATGCTTTAGTAACAATTCTGGATCACCTCAGGCATTCCAGGCATCGCCTGGGGCGCTCCAGATTGCCAGGCACACAGCGTGCCATCGCCTGGGTCGATGATGTGCGGTGTTGGCGCGGATGGCTCGGATCTCCTGAGGTGATGGCCTGGATCACCTGAAACTATCTGCCAGATTTCAACACACTCAAACTTTGCACAATTCGACCATCTTAAGCTCGTTTCTGGGAAACATAGTAAACATAAAAGTTGTAGCCAGTTCCCTTATCTAGGTGTGGACAAATATTCATTGCATTTCCTTAAGTTATGAAGAAGTTATGCCCAAAATGCTACAGCCGCTCAAACCTTGCTACAATCTGCACTTGCTATGACTTCCATGCCATTTTGCTCCATGATGCAATACGAATTGGACTGAGATGTTTGAATATGAATCTAGCATATTGGGTTGGCTTTCCAACCTATTTGGATTCATATTATTCGGAGCATCGAGCCAAGAGATATAATCAAAACATTGCACTGCGCTCCAAGTGGCTTCTATACGAATTTGCCCACCAACGAACCATTGGTTCGTGGGTCTTCATCCCATCATAAGATATTGTTCCAACATCATTCCACACATGTTGTACACTTAGTTTGGTTGTTCATAGATGCCATTCCTTCTCGTCCAAGCTCAATAGATTCCTTGATAAAAATCACCGCTTGTCCTATGAACTCGCATATGTTATTGTATAGCTTGGGTTCTCTTCCATTGGTCTTCCCAACCAATTTATCAATCTAACCATGTACACTAAGTAGACATATTAGTACAACAAATGCAAGTTTTGTTGATCATCAAAACTCAAAAATAATTCGGAGATAAATTTAAGCATTAAACACAACCTATGCGTTTAAGGCTCAACAATCTCCCCCTTTTTGATGATCACAAAACTTGATAAACTTGAATATGTAATATGCATGAAATGTGAGTAAACATGACTCCCCTTAACAATTGCATAGCACATACAAGATTACCAAGTAAAGCATAAAGCAAACAACTCTCCCCCTCAAACCATGCATACAAAAACTCTCCCCCTCAAACTATGCATGAATTAAACTTCAAGTTTATCACAAAATTCTCCCCCTTTTTGTGATAATCAAAAAGTACAAAATTTAAATAATCATAGCACAAATATATGTTGACACATAGCCATATTTAACAATTTACACATGTTCCTCATCAAGCATGTAATAGTCATAACAAGCGTAAGATTTAATCATTGAGAGGAATAAAAACATGCGTTTAAGGCAATCAACAATGAATTCTACATGTGCAAAATGTGCATATGTTCTACCAAGAGTTCATGCACCCATGCCCACTAGACATTAAAAATCTCAAAGCATCATTTGATAAAATTATAAAGGTCATGATAGCATTATATCAAAGATAGAGCATCTAAACAATTATAGCATGCTTAATCACATAATTTCACATTTTCACATAGCATATTCAAATTTGAATTCAAGGCATATCAAGATACTTACTATATAAGGATAAGTATACATCATGCATCAAAACAATTTATATGTGCATATTCTAAGGGGTAGTACATTTTACTATCAATGAATATTGAGCTTCATTATTTATTGGTCACAATTAATTTGTGCCAATGAAATTTTGAATTGCTCTTTAAATGCACAAAATAAATTTACCTTTGATGACAAGAGTACGTTCTTGTCATTGGTCCTATACCTCGCGCTTTCTTCTATTGAGGTGCATGAGATAATCTCCTCCTTTGAGTTGCTTGTGACTTCATCATCCATCCATTTGTTGTCCCTACAAAACAGATTAACAGTTGGAGGATCTTTGGTACCCATTTGATTTTTGGGTCCTTGAGGGTTAGCTTTCATTGGTGCTTTGGAATCCATTTCCACCTTTTGTTAGGTTGGTATTGGATTTTGGCAAACCTACATTTATTCTTAGTATGACCATTTTTACAACAATAATTGCAAGTAGGAGAATTAGTGCTTGGCTTTAGCCAACAAGCTTGAAAATGCTTTAGATTTGCTTGAGAAGCCTAGACCGGCTTTATCGAAGCTACAACGTTGCAAGCCAAGCAATTCATTCATCTTTAAACTACTCTCACTAAATTTGCAAAAAGATTTCTTCAAAGAATTTAATTCATTTTTCAATAAATTATTTTCTTCATCTTTCTTGGCTACCTCAAGTTTGAGTAATTTGTGACTCATCTTGGTTTTGCCAAGCACATCAATAAGCTCATGATAAGAATCTAGTAATTCATCAAAAGATGGTACCTCATCATCGCTTTCATCTCCTTCATCATTTGGGTCATCTTTGGCCATGAGACAAAGGTTAGTTTCTTCTTCATCTGAGTCACTATCACTCCATGTGGCTATAAGGGCTTTCTTCTTCCCTTTGTCCTCATTCTTCTTCCTAGGACATTTATTAGCATAATGACCTTTATCTTGACAATTGTAACAAGTTACCTCTTGTTTTGAATCATGTTTGGTAGCACTAGAGGTCTTGGCTTGTTGTGTTTGGTTGAAGAACTTCTTGAACTTTCTAGTGAACAAGATCATCTCTGCATCATCATCATCATCTTCATCACCGGATTGATCTTTCCTCCCGACCAATGCGATCCCTTTTCTTATGGATCTATCATCCTCCTTTATTCCCTTCCTTGTTGACATTTCAAGCTCATGGGTCACCAATGTACCATGAAGTACATCAAGGTCATAAGATGCACCTTCTCCTTTGTTTGATTCGATGATAGCCGTTCTCTTTGCATCACATTCCTTTGGCAAGGCTCTTAGTGCTCTTCTCCATATTTGCTTTTGAGGGTACTTCTCTCCAAGTTGGGCAAGCTCGTTTATGATTTGGATGAGCCTTCTAAACATCGAGTCAACCTCTTCTCCGGACTCCATCTCAAATGTCTCATACTTGAGTTGCAATAGGTCTATCTTTGTCTCATTCACTTGATTTGTGCCCTCATGACAATTTGCAATTTGTCCCATATCTCCTTTGCGGTTGATCACATCGAGATCCGGTTGTACTCCTTCATATCTAAAGCACAATGCAAAATATTAATAGCTTTAGCATTTTGCGAAATTAATATCATATCTGCCCTTGTAAAAATCGTACATTTCTTTGGGATTACTTATTTCCCCAACTTCCTTTAAAGGAATGTGTGGACCTTTCACAATAATCTTCCATAGGTCATAATCTACGGATTGGATGTATAGAACCAATAGCCGTAATTATCACCCGTGAAGAGCGGAGGTCTATTTGTCGATTGACCTTGAGCAAACTCATTTGCTAGATTAGCCATAAAAGAATTTGATTTAAAACAAAAATCAAATGGCTCTGATACTACTTGTTGGAATCGAAGAGGGGGGTGAATGAGGTTCCTTGGCTACTTTAGCGTTTTAAAATGAATTTGCAAAATAATTGAGTTTGCGCTGCGGAAGACTTAAGTCAAATCGATAAATAAATAAAATGTAGAAGTAAATAAATGCGTAATTAAAATAAACCGGTAAATAACAAGAATATTTATTATAGAAGTTCGGCGATGAATCGCCTACGTCTCCTCTTCCCGGTTAGAAAACCTTTAACCGAGGTTCCACTAGAACGAAAAAGATCTTGGCCTTAAGGGCTCCAAGTTAGCCACAATACAACTCTTCCTGAGTAAACTAGCTCTTCACGAGCACCACACTCTTCACGAGTCTTCATTGGCATTAAGGGCTCCAAGGATAGCCACCCAAAACTCTTCCCGAGTTACCAACACTCTTCACGAGTCTTCTTGGCCTTAAGGGCTCCAAGGTTAGCCACAACACATGTACCAACTTTACTTGTTAATGACTTTTACAATTTTCAACTTGCGTCGGTGTTGGAGGACCTTACAAATAACTCAAGTAAACACCTTCACGGTGTACCAACACGAAGAATCAAAACTCACACACAAGAAATGAATTACAAACTCCAATACAACACAAATGTATGAAGTTTGCAATGCTAAAGTAATTTGAATTGATCAAGGCTTTCTTGTAGTTTATAGTCATGTTTCTTATCTTCAAAATGCTCCAACACATCCATATTTATAGTGTAGAAGGCCCCCAAGGCTCCTATTAGCCGTTGCTACACATAAGGCTTGAATCACTCGTGCATCGCCTCGGCCATCACCTCGGCCGATCTCCATCGCCATGTTCTACCGTTCAAATCTGGCCCAGATCGCCTCAGGCGATGTCCCCATCGCCTGGGTCGATCGCCCTTTGAAAAAATGCTGTAGGAACAATTCTGGATTGCCTCAGGCGTTCCAGGCATCGCCTGGGGCGATCCAGATCGCCAGGCACGTATCGTGCCATCGCCTGGGTCGATGGTGCGCGGCGTTGGCATGCATGGCTCGGATCGCCTGAGGTGATGGCCCGGATCGCCTGAAACTATCTGCCAGATTTCAACACACTCAAACTTTGCACAATTCGACCATCTTAAGCTCGTTTCTAGGAAACGTGGAAAACATGAAAGTTGTATCCATTCCTCTTATCTAGATGTGGACATAAATTCATTGCATTTAATTATGGTATGAAGAAGTTATGCTCAAAATGCTACAGCCGCTCAAACCTTGCTACAATCTGCACTTGCTATGACTTCCATGACATTTTGCTCCATGATGCAATCCGAATTGGACTGAGATGATCTAGAATATATGGTTGTATTTCCAACCTCTTTGGATTCATATTATTCGGAGCATCGAGCCAAGATATATAATCAAAACATTGCACTGCGCTCCAAGTGGCTTCTATACAAATTTGCCCACCAACAGACCATTGGTTCGTGGGTCTTCATCCCATCATAAGATATTGTTCCAACATCATTCCACACATGTTGAACACTTATTTTGGTTGTTCATAGAAGTCATTCCTTCTCGCCCAAGCTCGCTAGATTCCTTAATAAAAATCACTGCTTGTCCTATGAACTCGCATATATTATTGTACAACTTGGGTTCTCTTCCATTGGTCTTCCCAACCAATTTATCAATCTAACCCTGTACACCAAGTAGACATATTAGTACAACAAATTCAAGTTTTGTTGATCATCAAAACTCAAAAATAATTCGGAGATAAATTTAAGCATTAAACACAGCCATGCGTTTAAGGCTCAACACATCTCTTGTGCCATTAGACGTCTTTCGCGCTATATTTTAGTTGTCTACTATCTTGCAATCAATTGAGATCTTACTGCAGTACTTAACAAGCTGTTGTATCTTGAAGAATCGAGAAATTGAGTCTAGTGTTTATTCAACCCGTCAAAACACTATCCCGATCCTAACAAGTGGTAGCAGTTAGGATCGATTTTGGGGGTGGGTTGCCAATCCACACCCGAGTTCAACCAACTTGAACTTCAATAGCTCTTGTTCTTGAAATAATTGCACCGAGAGATTATATCGAGTTTGGTTTAAAAACCGAGCGAAAGACACTCAACATAACCCGCTCTATAATTGATTAACCATTTAAAATGCATTTTAAGGGTATGCAAGAAAATATGTAAAAACAGTAAGGTAAATAAATGCCGTAAAGTAAATAACACAAGAATTTGTTTCTGGAAGTTCGAAGCACAAATACTTCTACGTCCCCCGTTCTTCCATCTCATGGAAGGATACACTAGAAGATTTGGTTTACACCTTTTAGTTTACAACCTACTTAGGCTAATACCACATAGATAGCCTAAACTCTTAGCCCACACAGAATCACAAAGAGCATGTTCTTTAACGTCTCACATGGAAAGACCTCACTCAGTTATGATGAATCATCACTCTTCTATTTTAGCTTATAAATATAATGAATAGAGTGACTACAAAGGCACAATGATCTCGTTCTAGATCTGATATAAGCTTGAAAGAGGTGACAAAGTTTTTGGGAGTTGCTCTTCATTTAGCAGGGTTGTGCCTCGAACTTCCAGAAACAATTATTTTGTTATTTACTTTACTGCATTTATTTACTTTACTGTTTTTACATATTTTCTTGCATACCTTTAAAATGCCTTTTAAATGGTTAATCAGTTATAGAGGGGGTTATGTCGAGTGTCTTCCGCCCAGTTTTGAAACCGAATTCGATATAATCTCTTGGTGCAATTATTTCAAGAACACGAGCTATTGAAGCTCAAGCTGGTTGAACTCGGATGTGGAGTGCCAACCCACCACCGGAATCGATCCTAACAAGTGGTATCAGAGCGGAGTCGTTCTTTGATAGGATTTTAACCGATTCTAGAAGGAAATCTTTTAAAGAAAATTTTTCACGGGCATGAAATATTTTTATTGCACATATTTCAAAATTTTGGTGTAAAAATATTTTTGAGCATGAAACTTATTTTCATTGCATTCATTATGCAAGAAAATATTTTAAGGGTAAACTCACTTAAAATCCCTCTACCCAAACATAATTTTAACATTCCCCCATATATCAAAGATTCTTTATTTAAACTCCCTTCTATACTTCATTTCTTTATTCCAACTCACTACCAACCTCAAAAGACATAAAAGCCCTTACTTTAATTGCATAAAACTCGTTAAAGCTTTTAGGATTATTACAAAAACACCCAAAATCTCATTTTTACTAATAAACAACTCCTAATAAGGGTACGTAAATGCAGGGGCCTTAATGAACATGAGATCCTTCAGTTTCTGTCATCTTGAGAGAACCCAATAGCATACTTTTGCAAATGACTCACATTTCATGATGAATTTTTTAGCCCTAAAATTCCCTTATACAAAGAACTAGTGAAATAAATAACAGGTCCATCATGCTTTCGTATTACAATAAAATTTTAACAAACTGAAATATACCATTTTGACCATAACGGCACCGGGTGAGGTGGGTTGCAAAGCCACCAGTTGAAAACTTACTGCCTCCAGACTGTTTTACGAATGGCTCGGCACCATCCAACCTCAGTCCTCAGGCAAGATTAGTCTGCCAGTTATCCGACTCCTTCAGAAATCTCACAACATTGACCTAATTCGTTTCCTACCTTATGGCGTAAGGTATAATCAAGATATAAAAAAGATTTAAATAAATCTGGGAGATAGATGGACAACAACCTTCGTTTTATTCTGGAAATACTTATAATATCTATTACAGTAAAACGTCTCCTTTTGGGAGGAGACAGACTTGTTTTAGCCTCTCATAAAGATGAGGATTGACCTAAGAACACATAAACTAAAACCAGAACAATATTACAGATGTTTACGAAAAGAAATATTACCAAGAAATGAAAGTCGAAAGATTACAAATCTTGGGACTACAATTTTTGTTCTCAGAAAGCTATGGAGAATTTTCGATGTCTTTAGCTTCCTGAATGAGCGCCCTTATATAGTCATGAATCCGGACTTGAACTTCGGATTTCGAATCTTGATAGTTGTTGAGTGCGCAATTGAGTGCGCCTTAACTTTCACGTGGTCTGTCATCTTTTGTCTGAGTGTGCCAACTTTTCTTGTGAGTGGCCCATTATTTTTGCCTGAGTGTGTTGAACAGTATCTGCACTATCTATTAATGGTCCACACATTTTCCTTTGTCGGGGAACCTTTACATTATTGGTTTTTGTGGTCCCAGCGCTTTTGGAAAACGGGCTCTCTTCAGCATGTCTTTTGTCTCTTTCTGCCTCTGATCTGTCGGGTTTGGATTGAAATCTTTTCCCAAACTCTGGTTCTTTCTGCTCTGGGCATGCTTGGCAAATATGGCATATCCATCAGTCAATGTGTGTCATGTTGCAGAATTTCCGATAAGTTTCTTTTCCCGTCGGAATCTTGTTTTCCCAAAGAGTTCTTGTTTTTGTTTCAAAGAGTTATTCGGTGAATCTTGTGGATGTTCCTGTCCTGGAATTCATCATGAAAGTGCCGTTGGCTAAATTCTGAAAGAACTTGAATGAGTATTTGACTTTGTCTATTTCTGTTAGACAAACTCAAAGACCCCATGCACGTCTGGTTGAAACTTCATCTTCCGTGATAGTCCCAGCCAAAATTGGTATACCTTCTGGTAGCGCATTTGTATATTTTTAAGGCGTTTCCGTGTGGTCGTCTGAGCTTTATAAAATGAAAAGCTTCAATTAAGCCTTTCTTCGCTGGTTCTGGAGCAGATTGAAAAATACAATTCCAAGATATCTCCTCTGGCCAAATGTGGTTTGGTCCATGTCTCGTGAACAACTTCCCTGATCTAGTTTGCTAATTTTGAAATTTCAGAGAATGCTGGTGCAACAATATAAACCTAAGCAAAAGCTCCAAAATTATACCATTCTTGAATTTCGTTTGGATGGCTGCCTGGTTTCATGCAAACTCTCGGATATTTTCCAGAGATATCAACAATAGATTTGTCTGGGTTGATACATCATCTGGTAATTAGTTTCTCTCTAATACGTTGGTAATCCTGCATAGGTAAAGAAACTAAATCATTATTAGTTTGAACCGTAGAATTGCCAGTAATTGGCCTAAGGTTCAACTCTCCATCTTTTACCCCAGAGGTGCTGGGTTGACTTGAATGTTCAGATTGTAATAACACCTGAGCCTTAATATCCGCTACAGCTTGTACATCCTCAAGGAATGCATCATCTGCAGCACTCGTGACAGGGGTACTTTAATCCCTTGCCTCCGGGTTAGATGAGCCCCACTCTCTAAACACTCCTTCCTGCACCATTGAAGGTGCGGCCTGGAGGATGGGCCCTTTCAAGACTTCAAAAAACGTTCATGGCCCCAAAAGCATGCTCGTATGTGATCAGTAACAAGTTCCTGATCTACTCGCGGAAGCCGTCCTGCGACCTCCACATTGAGACAAAGAGTCCCAAAGTCTCATTCTAAGATCTTCAGGTTCTCCCTGAGATTCCTATCTCGTTTGAGGGTATCGCTAGCAATATGCCCCTCCATCTCGTGTTAAGAAATCTGCAAGAATATTTTTATCAGATTTTACAATGACGATATCATAATCATAATATTGGCATTCAGCTTGCCATCTTAAAAGTACAGCCTTTTCTGGTTTTGATTCAATTTTGTTTTTCAGAAACGACTTAACACTAGTATTATCTATTTTCAAGATAATTTCTTTTCGAGTAAAAGTAATGGCCATTTTTTAAAAGCCTAGAACTCCTTCTCGTTGATGTGACACTTGATAACTTCGCTGCTGTCGAATAGACCACTACAATATATGCATGGCACTTCTCCATCTGATGTGACCTTCATAAGTACAGCAGCCCACCAATGATCACTGACATCTGTGTAATACCAGTTCATCCTCGTCGTTTGGAATTGCAAGCTTTGATAGTTGCCTGCAAACTTCTTTAAGCTGTTTGACAGCTTGTCTGTGATCTTCATTCCACTCGAACTTAACATCCTTTTTGAGTAGTGGACTGAAAACTTTCCTGTGGTTCGCTAGGTTATTGATGAATATCCCAGCAAAATTAATAACGCCCAAAAAACTCTGAAGTTGCTTTAAATCCTTGAGGTCATCCGGATATCCTTGCACTTTCAATATGATTCTGCAAGATGATTCCCGATTCGTCGATCTCAATTCCAAGGAACTCGATTTGTCTGGTGGCAATTACTGCCTTCCATTCGGAGAGCACCTAATGCATTACTTGTAACAAACATCTGAAAAGATTTCCAAATGTTTAAGATGTTCTTTTTGTTGGGATATGCCCTAAGATATGTCATTAGATGATTGTTTAGGACATACAATGTATTATGATTTTATAAATGGCAAATCATTATTATATATTATTCGAATATCTGTGCAATATGAATTGATATATAAGTTAATGTCCTTAGAATAATATTGTATTATTCTTAAAGATTGTCCCTAGTCAAGTATTATCATAAATTAGGATAATGATAATACATTGAGACTAGTATGTTTTGATTGATGAATTGTTCATTGATATGAGATATCAAATCAACACATGGGTACATGTTAGAGAACGATGTACTGGACAGACCCACCATGAGAATGCTACATGGATAGTTATATGAGTGTCATAAGCAATTCTCAGTGTGATAATAATGTATGTAATCCTTACGACTTGAGATCATCAGAGATCCCAACATAAGGAGTTATGTATCTTGATATTGTCAAACGTTACCTGTAACATGGTAAACTATAAAGGCGACTATTGGATACACTACGGATTATGTAGAGGGATGTTGATTGATCGAGATAGGATCTGTCCCTCCTATATAACAGGAGAAGTGTTTGGGCCCTTGATCAAGTAAGACTAAAATACATGGCCATGCTCGAATGAGTCGATATGTGATATCGAGCTTATTCGTTTATTCTAGTTCTACTTGGGGATCAAGAAATAAAGATTGAATATACGAGTATGACTATTCCATGACTCGTGTTCAATCTAAACACAAAGGACAAAGGGATTAAGTTACATGGTTAATATTATCACAAGTTCTTAGGTTCTGTCGAGTCATTGACATTCTTGTAATTTGGGTAGCCTTGATGTGTTGCTAGATACCGCTCATTGCTTGTGACGTAAAATGAGATTTTATGTCACTGCCAACATTACAAGATCCTATCGGGTCGCACAAAAGATTAAATCGATAAAGGGAATTAAATTCATGGGATGAATTAAATAATTAAGAAGAGTCTTAATTAAATGATTATAAGGATTTAATTAAATCATGGGTTTGGGCCCATGAGACTTTAAGAAAGTCTTGAACCTTAATTAAAGTCTTATAATATAAATACAAGGTTTTGATTAATTGTTTATAGAGAATTCACATATCAAAACCTAGCCACCTTGCTTGAGAAGCTCTCGGCCGTTACAAAGCTCTTGAACCACACGGCCACTTTGACTCTCAAAGCTCACGGCCGTCGTTGCTTGGTTCTTCGAGATTTAGGCCAACGTCGTGCGATTTAGAATCGTGTGTGGCTCTTGTTAAGGTTTAAGAACAAATCTAGCAATTTGTTCTTGAAACCCCTTTGTTCGATTTGATCGTGTGGATACCGTTGAGGCAAGACCTTGGAGGTGTTGCTCGTGACTCAGAGTTCGTTGGACGTGGTGCTTCGTGGAATCTGCTCAAACACGCTACAAGGGTGAGACTCTTATGATCCTTTATCCGATATGACAACTTTGTATAGATCCGCGGTTCTAGTAATCCAAAATTTTAAATTCCGCTGCGTTGTATGCTTGTTGGATTACTTACACTTTTATGTTTTTTGATGCAATAAGGATATCGTCAATATACAGGAACATGAAGCTGAAGTAATCTTTGAAAAGATTGTCCATCTTCCATTGATATATCTTGGGAAGCATTTGCCAATCCCGTTGGCATGACATTCCAGATGCAGTGTCCTTATGGTGTGGAGAAAGCTGTGAACCTTTTGCTTGCTTCCTCCATTTAATCTGGTAGTTCTAGACTTACAATCAAACTTAGAAAACACTTTGGCATTCTTGATGTTATTTACCAAATGTTCTCTACTCGGGATACAGTATCCTTCAAATTCCAAGATCTCGTTGATACCTTTGTAATTGATCACCAATCTTGGTTTCTCCTCTTTTAATTTCTCCATGATTCCGTATGAGAAATTCCGGACTGCTGTATGGAGAAACACATGCTGAGATTAACTTAAGGTCAAGATGTTCCTTAAGTAGCATCTGCATATCTTTTTGATCTTCCTGGGTCATGGGGATCGGTTGTACCTCACGAACTCATACTCTCTTCCAGTTTTCACCTTCAAATATGTTGTAAGCTCATTTCTGTCCTACCATGCAAGAGGATCCTCATTGTAATTCTTCTGGATCTTCCTTTTTACTTCCTCTAGAGTGATTTGGTCTTTGAGGGTAGCTTTGGGTTGCATGGCCTCCTCATGTAATGCCTTTTTCAGTACCAGTAAGATGTCTGTAATCACATCTTCTTCGTCTTCATTCACATATTCATCCTATTCTCTGAATGACATAACATTTATACCATCAAAAGTCATTTTTCGCTTTTGACCAGTTCCTTGTTCTCTATATTGAAGAATCGATTTGTCAAATTTCCGCTGATCCTTCATCTTTGGGTGTCGAAGTCTGCCTTCATCACCACGCTGGCTGTGAAAACTAATGGGGAACTTGTGGTGAAACGCCTCCCGTAGACTTTGGACAATAATCTTATGATCACAAAGGGTTGTGAAAATAAGTCTCAGTTTTTCGTTCTCCTGAGTGAACCTCTTGAATGTTTATAGGAAAGTGTTTCCTAGTAGCATATCAGAGCCTGTGTCATGGAAATAAATAGGTGGAGTTTTGAATTTGTACCACGGGGTACCGCCTGCTCTGCCGATGATTACTTCTGCTCCATGGACTCCTTCATTAAGGATAATGATCCGCTTGGAAAAGTCTCTTCTGGCAATGGCTGGTAATTTTTCACCAAACTCTTGGGGGAAGATATCACGCATGACAGTACTATTTTAGCTCCTGAATCAATGTAGGATGCAAAATATTCTGCCTCGATACTTTGCATATAACATCCTGATGGAGATGTATATGGAGAATGGACTGGTGGTCATCTGATCCTATATTTCTTTCCTTCCACCATGAATTCCATTCTGTCTTGCAATCTTCCCCAAGGTTTATGTTCCTAGAGAAATTAAATCCCAAGAATAAGCTGTTATGGGATCCTGCCTGCCGTTCCTGCAATTGTTAGATCAATTTCACCAATTTGAAGGTTTCCTTGATATCTGTCAACTGTAGGTTGTTGCAAATAAAAGAGGATATCACAAGGGAAGATATTGTATTTTTCCGTAATGTCGAAGATTATCTGCACTTCTCTCCAGCCTTCTGGGCATTCCAGATTTCCTGTTGTTTTGAATACATCAGGGATTTTCTGAATTCTGCTCGAGACTTGTCTTCTATTTTTCCCCGGGATAGTTGCTGATTAACTTATCCTGTTGTAAAAACATTCTTCTTGGCTCGATCATAAGGCTCCTGCTTCTATTCAAAACATGTCGATCTTGTATCCTCATGTCGATTTCTCATATTGTCGGAATATCAATAATGTCTGAATACTGCTTCTTAATCTTCAAAGATTCCAGGGACTTCGATGAATTCATTTATCAAGAATACTTCTGAATGATGAGTATTCGAGAGTGCGTACGACACCTTGTAGGTTATCGAGTAAGGCATGTTCCCTTCTTTCATCAAATCACTTCTTTTAAAATCATGATGAAGAGTTAGAACCTTGTTGAAATCTCGATCTCCCAAACTGTATGCAATTCTAGGATAGATGTTGAAAGCCATCTTTCCTGCATACAAATTTCCTGCGACTGTTCCCAAATAAGAATCTTTGAGGTTCAAGATTCTCTTGTAAAAAATTGCCAGATTAAGTGGCGAATCAATTCCTTCATTGAAAGTTGTCTTGATGGTTACTCTAATGGCTCCAATATGAATCCATGAGAGCGTGTTGGCTACTTCTCTTTTAACCTTGTTCTGAATCTCCTAGATTTCTCTGTAGGGGATTAACTGCATCTCAATTTGGTTTCCCGTGAATTCAATTGGGATCGCAAATTCACATGTTGTTACCTTATGGATAATATGACGCTTCCTGCTTCGAAGACCAATCATAGCCATGGTTTTTTCCATTGCTCCAATTGTAAATCCATCAGACATCTGAAGCTTTGGTTCTTCCTTCATGATCCTCATAAGAGTTTACAATTGTATAAGAGAAGAATCCTGACGGGTTTTCTCTGATCATGTGCTGAAAGAACTCTCATTCACTCTGATTCTGAGCTGAATTCACCTCCATCATAATAGATCTCTTCTTTGTAGATACTTTCATCCGAGGGAATATCCTCAAATTGATGCACATGTACCAAATCCTAGAAATAGACAGCATCCTAAACTCCTTGGTATGCTCGACCTGTCTCACTCCATGGCTTTGGATTTCCGGACAATCTGTAGAGATATGTCCTCTTGCTCTGCATATCCAGCAGTTACAATCTTTTTATTGATGCTCTGCTAGAACTTGCTTGATTAGAACCTGTTGACGAAGTTTCACTCCTTGTTGGTCCTGATCTTTGCCCAAATCTGTAACTTCGGGCTTTCTGTTTTGACTAGAACTTTATGGGTCTCCATGAAGACCTTCTTCTTCTTGAACTACTTCCGCGGGCATAAGGATGAGCTCTGTGCTTCTCCATCTTTCGCCTTTGAGGATAGTTTACAATGATTGTAGGGATATCATTCCATGTACAACAAAGATGAGCTATTTTGTTGATTCCTCTAAGCTTCTTGTAATTCTTTTGGAGTTTTTCTTGGTAGCACAACTCCGCGAGCTTTACCTTAAGAAATGATATTCTCATGGACACCGTCTCGATTGCATGAGATGTATATTCATGGATAAGCATTTCTCTCCATGGGTTCGGTGTTTTGGCAAAGAACAGTTCTGCTGCATCTTTTTCTTCTATCTTTGTGTTCCATCTATTTTCTGTAAAGAGTTTGATGTACTTGTCTATATAACAGATATCATGTAGTTCTAGGCTAATTAGAGTTTTTCTATATTTTTAGTCTTCTCTTCCCTCATTCCTTCGAAGTAGCTTACTCCAATGAAACAGATTTTGAAGAATTTTGCCATCTTGTCCACGATTTCTTTTAGGGACTCTCTGGCTAAAACTTCTTCCTTGGTACCTGGGTCTCTCATTTCCCAGGCAGACTGATTCTTCCAGACTCATTTTAAGAAGTAAAATGAATCCTTCTTTACTTAGATCTGTTGGGATATGCCCTAAGCCAACTCATTAGATGATTGTTTATGACATACAATGTATTATGGTTTTATTAAGCAATTCATTATTATATATTATTCGAATATCTGTGTAACATGAATTAATATATAAGTTAATGTCCTTAGAATAATATTGTATTGTTCTTAAAGATTGTCCCTAGTCAAGTATTATCATGAATCAGGATAATGATAATGCATTGAGACTAGTATGTTTTGATTGATGAATTGTTCATAGATATGAGATATCAAATCAACACATGGGTGTATGTTAGAGAACGATGTACTGGATAGACCCACCATGAGAATGTTCGCCATCCTCGAAGATTCTTCAAGATAACTTTGAATTGATACGATTGGCCTTGTGAGGCCATGGAACACCAATATTTTCTGGGGTTGGAGTGAATGGTTGAGATCGTTCGACTCCAACACTTGTTGTGGAAGAGAAGAGAGGAAGGTGATGAGTTTAGGCATACCATTTGGGGTAAAAAAAAACCGAAAGTCAAGGCCAAATCCATGGGATTAGTAATGGATAATTTTGGATTTTTTATGCTTGTACATAATGATTCAATTTTTGTATTTAAAGAGTTTCATAAAAATCATTAAAAGTCTATTGAAATTCGAATACCTCTAGAATTTTGTAGAGTTAATAAATGTCATGTTTGAATACCACCAAACTTTTAAAACTCTATAAAAGTCTATTTTGTATATCACTAGACTTTTATGGAGTATATAAAAGTCTAGATTGTATAGCTATAGACTTTTAATATTCCCAAACTCCCCCTTAATATACCTAAATATAAATTAATTTTTTCAAAAAATTATAAGTAAAATTTTAAGATTAATCCATGTCTTTCATCTCCACTACATCCGCATGCGATCATGGTTCGCAAAAAAGGTTGTTCCAGAATGAGCCGCAGTAAAAATTCATGCTAAAATGGATGTGTAACTATAACAGTTATTTCACGGCTATCGTGGAACGCCTATTTTGCGGCTTGAAACGACAGTTTCGCGGGGCGGAACGGAACATTTTAATATATTTTTTCAACTTTTTCAAAAAAAATTTTTGAATTTTTTCATTCATAATTTGTCTAAATTATATAATTATTTTATTTTTGAATTTTAAAAACCCCGCTGCAATAAATGCAACCGTTCTGCAAAATGTCAATGGAACTGGAACAGCAGTCTCAACGACACCCTGCACGATCGTGCCGGTGAACCATGCATGTGATTGAAGGATAGAAATTAGAAGGATACAGAAAGGTCTACTCAGACAGCTAGCATGCATCTATAATATATAATATTTGGGTCTGGATAGTTATATGAACGTCATAAGCAATTCTCATAGTGATAATAATGTATGTAATCCTTACGACTTGAGATCACCAGAGATCCCAACATAAGGAGTCATGTATCTTGATATTGTCAAACGTTACCTGTAACAGGGTAAACTATAAAGACAATCATTGGATACACCACGAATTATGTAGAGGGATGTTGAGTGATCAAGAAAGGATTTGTCCCTCCTATATAACAGGAGAAGTGTTTGGGCCCTTGATCAAGTAAGACTAAAATGCATGGCCGTGCTCGAATGAGTCGATATGTGATATCGAGCTTATTCGTTTATTCTAGTTCTACTTGGGGATCAAGAAATAAAAGATTGAATATATGAGTATGACTATTCCATGACTCGTGTTCAATCTAAACACATTGGACAAAGGGATTAAATTACATGGTTAATATTATCACAGTCCGTAGGTTATGTCGAGTCAATGACATTCTTGTAATTTGGATAGTCTTGATGTCTTGCTAGATACCGCTCATTGCTTGTGACATAAAATTTGATTTTATGTCGCTGCCAACATTGCAAGATCCTATCGGGTCACACAAAAGATTAAATCGATAAAGGGAGATATAATTCATTGAATGAATTAATTAATTAAGAAGAGTCTTAATTATAAATATTAGATATCTGGATTTAATTAATATATTGGGTTTGGGCCAATAAGGCTTTTTGAAAGCCTTTAATTAAATCTAATATGCATTATATAATATGATAACAAGGTTGATTAAGGGTTAATCATTTTTTTATCAAACCTAATAGCCACCAAACTCTAACCTCTCGGCCGCCGCCTCTTGCTCTCAACCTCACGCCGCCGCGCCGCCGTGAATAGGGATTTAATCGGCCGCCGTTGATCGGTTTTGAACCGTGAGTTTAGTTCCGGTTCAAGAACGAGTCTAGCAACTTGTTCTTGAACACCCTTTTCAATTTGATCGTGTGGATACCGTAGAGACGAAGGTGCAAATCTTTGTTCGTGACTCGTGGTCTTGCAACGAGGATTCTGCTACAAACACGCTACAATGGTATGATTCTTATCAATCTCGGTATGAATAACTTTGTATAGAACCATTGGTAGGAATCAAATTTTATTTTCCGCTGCGCATTGCTTGGTTGATTCCTTACAGTGGTATCAGAGCCGTGTACAAAGCTCATATCGGATTTATGTGATTAATTGTTTAATCATATTTTTGAATCTTTTGCATGCTTTAAAACTGTTTAATTCATATATGATATGTGTTAATCGATTTTGTGGGAATTATCGCAATATTATATGCGATATAATTTACGGATCGAAGTATATGATAATTTGTGCTCAAAACCGAGCCATTGGCTCACGACATCTCACGGCCACCGCATGGGACCCTTGGCTCGAGCATGGGCCGAGCTGCCGTCAAAGGGCTAGGGTTTCGAACCCTTGGCTCCATGGCTCTCGGCCGCCGCCGCCAATTAATTAGGGTTTCAAACCCTTTTGGCTCGATGAGCACCAAGCCGCCGCCGACATGGCTAGGGTTTCGAACCCTAGTCTCGTACATGGTTGGACCGTGGGTTAGGCTAGGTTTTTGAACCTTGGACCGAGACATGGCTGCAACTGTGGGCTTGCTAGGGTTAGCCATGGCTTGAGGCGCGCCAAGTATCCGTGGCATGTGATGTCCCGAGCGTACGATAGTTTCATAAAATTTTATTTTACAGTTTTAATTAGAATTAAATTTTAAAATGTTTAGAATTTAATTCATTAATTATTATAGCATGTTTTATGTGTTGTTTGAGCATGGTGCGTGGTTATAGCCCAATGACCTATTAGATAGGATTTTGTGAATGTCTGTAATTTAATACAGCCTGCGTGTCGTGCCTTCTCTATTTTTTCCTAAATGTTATCCCTCCCCTATGTTCCCCTCGAATGTAACTCGAGGAATTCTCTATATCATGTAATTGTTATATAGTATAGTTTATTTTGTTGATGGAGATCAATGAAGATGGACCAAGGTGCCGGGATGAGGAGGCCATTCACAAAAGGGAGCCAAAGAGGTGCTTGGAGAAGTTACCTTAGGTTGACCTAATACGATTTTCTCATTGGCTTGAGAAAATCATTAGTTGGGACTATAACCATGTCACATTTTTTTTATGTTGATGTATGAGATGCATGTTTATCGTTTTATTTAATATTGATACTTGATATACATATATGTAGATATGTATATATTCATATATGTACCTGACATATTTTCAATATTAATAAAATCATGAGATCAATAAATCCCTCTTATAATATTAAGTCAATCAAGATGCCTTCCAATTAAAAATACTCGTCAAGACTTCGATTGAACATGTGTGGGTTTTCCAAAGCAAAGCACGTGACAATCTTAGTAAGGCGCGAAGGGATAAAAGTGATATCCGTGTTATTTTAAAATTGGGTTCGACTTAACTAGGTTATCTCAATAGGATTGGAAACCTGGAGGCATGGGGTTGGATAATAATTCATAAGATGAATTTGAACAAAGTGTTGTTCGTCCAACCATCCAAGAATTACATGTGATGTAATTGACAATGTGTTGTCTACCTAAATAACCGAGTCTTGGTTGCCTTATGCTTGCCACCATGAACTCTGAGTTTCAAAAGCAACATGAGAAAATGGAGGCGTTCGATATGATCGAACACTTAAAGCAACTCTACCAACAACAAACTATACAAGAGAGGTATGATGTCTCTAGAGCGTCTATAACCTCAAAGTAGGCGTCTCTACGCCTGTTGCCATGATTGATAGTGTAGATTTTTGGCTTCAATTCATCCGTTCCTTCCGTCATTTGCACCCTTTTAGTCCACAAAACATGTAATTACCTGGATTCCTGCAAAACAACACATAACAAGACCAAAAGTGTAATTCTGATCGAAAACTAACACTAAACCATGCAAAATAAGAGGAAATATAAGTGTATAAAATACACTTATCAAACCCCCTAAACTTAAACTTTTGCTAGTCCCGAGCAAAATAGAAATGGAAAAAGACTAAGAAATAAAAGAGAAAAAAAAACACACTACTAACGCAAGTCATGAAATGTTATAATTGCAAATTGGCCTCGAAGATCAATTGTCTAAAAATTTTAAGTCAAGTATGCATATCAGTCTACTCAAGAGTTCTCAAGTGTGTGTGTCACCACTTCCATTTAACCATTAAAGCAATCTTTACTCACACAAATCAATAGGACTTTGCAAGGTGTATTGGTTCATTTGCATTGTTCATAAAAAGGTGTATAACTTTGACCAACAGTGAACAATGCATCACATCAAAGTAATGAGATGTGCGTGTGTGAATGTCAAAACCATATGCATTACAAGTGTTTCTCGAGAGTCCATAGGCTTACAATTCGTAACATTCTCCACTAGTATATTAGATGAATGTGGCTTGGTCAGTAGGTCTTAATAGGCTTGTAATGTAAGGCATTGGCTCATGGCTACAATAAAACGATAGGAATTTCAAAACAAGTGAGTAAGTCATATTAACCATGATGCGCACTCTCATCTCAATTTCGATTCCTTCTATTGATGATTCATCATCATTTTTTTTCTTTTCAAATTTTGGATTCACCCTCCTTTCTCATCCGCCTCATCATTCACCTCATTATTTTCTCATTCTTTCCATCACTTATTTCTTCACCTCTTCAACAATCTTTTTATGCATTCATTCCCTTTTTTCTTTATTTCTCTCCTTCAAATTTTTTTTTCCAATAAGAACATGAGAGATATTTGAAATTTTAAAGTGCAATAGGGGCTTACTCACTTGAGGGTAGGAAATAGTGTATAAGTTTTAGCAAGGTGGTCGATGTGGGATTTTGAAATGATGCCGAATGGAGGTTATTATGTGCCTAAGCACATGCCATTCGATTTTCAATAAGCTCAAAAGGGTAACTACAGATGAAAATGATGTATTTTGGTGGCTTCAAAGGCTCAAACTAAGCAAAAATTGCCTAAATCCTTCCTAAGCCACATAACATCCGTATTTCGCCTAAAAGGATACTAAAGCAAGTTCTCGACTACTCTCAATTCACAAATAATTTATATGGTATGACCAATGTGCTCAAATAGTATCTCAAAACCAAGGTGATATAAGAAAGAAATTTGAATGAGATTCTAAAACATAATGCAACAATTCAATCCTCATTCTTTTACGTTTAAGCTCAAAGGGGCTACTATGGCAAATTTATATCAATGAATAAAGGCCAAAAATACTATCAAAATTTGCCTATATCATATTTGTGTTCATTCAAATCAACTTTAATTGGTCAAATGGTCATGGTCTCTAGTGCATGAATATGTAAGAAACTCAAGAGCAAAGTGAATGAAAATTTTAAAATTTTCACAAATAAGCTCAATTCTTCATCATCGGCCTTCACAATTACTTCAAATCAGGACTTATGACACAAAAAGAAAAAGAAAAAGACTAAAAAAAAAAAAAACACAACACAAAACACACATAGGAATCCAGGAAACAAAACATCTTCAGTGTTTAAACACACACCCCCCCCCCCCCCAAACTTAAAATCGTGCATTGTCCTCAATGTACCATACAACGTATAAAATAAGGGACAACACACCTACCTGCGACGACGATCGTCAGTAATCGTCGTCCATCTCATGCTCATGGGTATGGTGAGAAGATGATGATAGGGACCTCCGCATCAGTATAGACCCTGCAATGGGAAAAAAAATGATCAATCGGCTATGAATAAGACATGCTACTAAAATGCAATACTAAAATTAAAAACTGAAATAAAATAAAAAGGATACAAGGCTTGGGTTGCCTCCCAAGAAGCGCTTTGTTTAAAGTCGTCAGCCAGACTATGCGAAGCAACCATCAAATAGCGGCTTCCGCCCATAGTAAGTATCATATGACACTACATATGGGTCTTGGTTGTGTATGCCCTCTAGCTTGGCAAGATAGTGGCAGTTAACGCTCGTCGCTCCAACAACGTCCTTCGAAAATTGATAAGCATGGGAGGAAGATTCTAAACTTGGCTTCATCTCGTGGTGATCATAATATGGTGAAGTTGGCATCGATGGGAAGAACGGATCCACATATGGCATATAGGACATCACCATCGATGAGTGCTCCTCACTATTTTCAAAAATATGCTCATCTTCCAACGTCACGCTAGGCTCATCTTGACATGGGAATTCATCAGATAACTCTTCCACAGTAGGTTCAACCACTTGAAAATGCTCATATTCCCTTGAATCTTCCGCACGAGTAGGATCACTCTCCCAAACTTGGTTGGTTGAATGATCATCATCATGTGACCACACCTGGTTTGTCACCCCTTGATTATATCTCATCTCAACCTCTTTGCATCTCGCTACAAATGTCTCTATCAGCTGCTCAAGGCTACTTCTGGTGGCATTTTCGATCTTTGGTTCAAATGATGGCCAGAATTTGCGCAAAATATCCTCCAACTTAGAGACTTTATCAGAACTATACTCATCCTCTGCTTGATGCTTGAATGATTGGTGTGTAAAATAAGGGTAATGATGCCCTGGTGGATATTGGTGACTCCAACCCAGCATTGAAGGATCAAAGTGCCACTGATAGTCGAAATTCGCCATATGGTTAAACAGGTGCACCCTGTCATCATCTCTACAATATATGGGACTACCAGCTGCCAAAGCTCCATTAAATACCCATTCTTGTGTGTCTGCATCCAATCCACTGTAGAAAGATTGAAGAGGAGCGTAGTTTGAAAAGTCGTGGTTGAATCTGTCCCAAGCTGCATAGAATGGTTCATACGGTTGTTGGGCAAAGCTTGTGGAAACTTGCTGATGAAACATCTCCAAGTACCTCACAAGAAAAACATCAAAAAAATTAAAATTAAAACAAAAAATAAAATTCTAAATTAAAATCAAGACTACTTGGTAACAGTATCAGTAAACAAAATTATATCAATCCCCGGCAACGGCGCCAAAAACTTGATGCGTGTGAAACGTACCGCAAGTGTACGGTGTCAAGTTTTAGTATAGGAATTTGAAAGTACGGATGTCGAACCCACAGAGATTGAAAATTAAGTTACACCAAGTACTGTAATTAGAATAGTCTCGACTTTATTTAGACAATCGATAGCAATATTATTAAACTAATCTTCTAACATAAAATAATAATAGCAATATGAATATTTAAGTGGAGAAAATCAATGAGAACGGATTCTAGAGGTTCGACTTCACTCAACTATCCACTATGTCGTGTTCTTCTAATTTATTAACCACGAATCCTATGTTATCTATTACCTCTCCCGAGTGTTAAATAGAAATAATCATTCAACAATCATCTTGATGTGCCCACCTAAGATAAATTATTAAACAATTTCAATAGCGCTAGATTCGTTCTATGGCTTCGTTAGAGTTATATGTCTCCCGACTATATAAACTTCCAACGATGTAAATTCCTACGGTCCTATTCAAAACCCCCTCTCCCGAGTGATAGATTCTAAATAAATATGACGAATCAACTAGTGATCAAGTAATTGAAACGCATTTAAATCAGGAATCACAAATAAACCAAACGAAAAACCAAAATATATTCAATCAATAATCAACGACATAGTTTCAAATCAAGATCCGTCTAACTCTAGAATAATAAATTAGTTCATGAATACATTAAATAAACACATAGACATGTTCTTATTCATCATAAACATAAGGGAAGAGATAATCAAACGAATTGGATGATGGCCCTCCGTCCCCGGTAGTCGCCGTCTTCTTCTCCGTTGTCAAAATCTCTACCCTTCGTTGTACGCGCACCGCCTCGATTGATCTCCTCCTCTTTTCACTACCTCACGTGAAGTTTGTTCTTGTTCTTTTTCTTCTTACGTGATGAATGCTGTGTGCGTCCTCTCAAATTCTCCTTCTTTCCTTGTACGTGTATCCCATCTCCCTTTTATAATTTATTCCCAAATCTCATGTATATATATTATATTATATTATATTATAATATAATATAATATAATATAATCTTGCCATTTGACATGTCCCGGTACATGATTATTTCACCGTTGAGTCCCGTGCATCAAATAAGGAAAGTCTCCAAAATTACCAAAATTCCATTGGCGTAATTACGCCTCCGAAGTGGCGTAGTTACGCCTGTCGCTGTGTCACAAAATCTGGCTTCCCGCGTGATAGGCGTAATTACGCCTCCAAAGTGGCGTAGTTACGCCACTTAAATTCTCAAAAGTCGTGGGCTAGGCGTAGTTACGCCTCAAAGTAGGTGTAATTACGCCTGTATGAAATTCTTTAAAAACTCAAATGCCGTGAGTTAGGCGTAGTTACGCCTCAAAGTAGGCGTCTTTACGCCTGTTGCCATGATTGATAGTGTAGATTTTTGGCTTCAATTCATCCGTTCCGTCCGTCATTTGCACCCTTTTAGTCCACAAAACATGTAATTACCTGGATTCCTGCAAAACAACATAGAACAAGACCAAAAGTGTAATTCTGATCGAAAACTAACACTAAACCATGCAAAATAAGAGGAAATATAAGTGTATAAAATACACTTATCAAACATCGCGAAGATTCTCAAGAATTTTCTCCTGATGTTTACTCATAATCTCTATCTGACTGTGAATCTGATGGACCTGTGCAGGGACATGGTATTGAAGGTATCCATAATGCTGCACAGTCTTCTGGATCTCTCTAAGATTTTGGGATATCTTAGAAGAATCTGGCTCGATTTCTCGAAAGGTTGGTTCTCCCATCCTAATCATCTGGTCCGGACCCTGTTGGAGCATTGGGGGCTGGAACAACGTCTTCATGTTCAGGATGATCGTCTTCCTGAAGTTCGGCTAACTCGAACTGTAATTTGAGGTTAACTTGATGGAGTCACTTAGCCATCTTTTCTAGTTTCTTGTAATGGTTTGTGCCAGGTGTGCATAATCTTATTCCTCGTAATAGTTTCCACTTATGGTTGAAGCGTTGAGCTTCTGCCATATGCTTCTGATTTTGTGCTTCCAATTTTTGGAAGTACCACCTGTATGAATGACACTTCGAACATTCGTTCGGGTCCATATTTTTTTCGAATCGTCTCCTCCGTATAGAGTACAAATTAATATTCAAGATATTATTAATAATATTTCCAGAATAAACCTAGGCCTCGGTGCCATTTTTCAAAGACGGACCGCGAAGGAAAAAGTTATTAGAAAAAATATTAAACCTTTGGGTGAGATTTGAAAAGTATTTAAAACTCTAGGGGGTATCATGCAATTAATCTATTTTAACTTTATAAGGGTAAATTGGTAAAATGTTGTGGGGTAGGGAGTTAGGATAAATATGAAAATATGGTTGGGAAGTTAGAATATAGAATAATGAATAAGTGAGTTAAGTTAAAGAAAGTTTAGGGTTAGAGATTTTAGATGAGTTTACCCTATTTTTAAATATGTTCTAAACTCATTTTAAGTTTAAAATTGTTATTTTGAGATTTTTTCTAACAATTTTCGAAGCATTTTAGTTTTCTGTCAGCTTACAGCGACTTTGGAAAAATTGGCATAACTTCTTGCTCGGATGTCTAAATGACAAACCGTTTTTACGTTGCAAAATAGACTCATAGAGGATCACAGCGGTACAGGTCATGCAACTGAATTCTTCACGAGGAAAAAACATTTTATTATGCAAAGTTGGACCAAGTGTGCTGCCGCAGAAAAGATGAAATTGACATTGTTGAGTTTTGTTAGGAAATTCAAATATGTTGTCAAGTATGCTACACCCATCATCAAAAGAGGTTATTTTTGTTCAAAAATAAATATGCGTTGCATTTTTAATTTATTTTAGCCTACCCCATTTGCCCCTCACTTGCTCTAATTTCAAACCTTTTAAAATTAAGGGGAGATTTAATTCAATCAGAGAGGGGAATAAAATATATTTGTCTTCTTCGATTCACACAAAAAGGGGGAGAAATATGTTAAATAAAAATATGGTGTCTTGTTATGCAACATTGTGCTTTAATGTTCATATTTTTATTCAAGTTTTGTGATTATCAAAAAGGTAAAGATTGTTGGGTTTTGGAAACCCGAATAATCTTGGTTTTGATGTTAACAAAACTTGTTATTATGTTGCTAACATATTTCATCAAGTGTGCAGTGAATAGATCATGAATATGAGCTTGATGATTAGCAAAGAGATGTGTTGAAGTAAATTTGACCAGTAGACACAAGCATAGGTCTACTGGACCAGTAGACACAACCAGTAGACCCTGAGCGCTGCTGACTAAATCAATCATATCTCAGAGCTCGGATATCAATCCAGCTGATTCCAAAGGGGTTGGATAGCCAACTTAATTGATAAATTACAAGAAGACCTCTTCTTCCTAATTAATTATAAAAACCTATTATCATCAAACTTCACCTAAATTTTATACAAGAAGACCTCTTCTTCCTCTTGAAAGTCGCCAAGAAGAAGAGTTTGGTTCCGTTACTCAACTTGATTTCTTGCAAGGTTAGTGTGTGTTTAAAGCAATTTTACATATTAATTAGTTGGACACTTGTTTTTTTGAGTTGTTGGTTTGGGTGATTGAGATAAATTATGGTTTGAAGTTGTAATTATTAGAAATAAGTTTGGTGTTGAGAAAATAGAGTGTTTGGTTATGTTGTTGTTGAGTTTTGTGAGTGGATTGCTATTGTTTATATAGAAGAGTAGATTGAAGGGATGAAATGAAGATTTTTTTCCGTGTAACAACATTGACCGATCGATCGGTATGGTAAACCAATCGATCGGTCAAAGGTCGTAGCAAAGTCGATCGGGAGAACCGATCGACCGATCGGTAGACTTAAAAATCCCAAATTTTGTATTTCTTCTAAATTTTGAATAATTTAGTAAATGTTAGTGTTATTCCATAAATTCTCATTATATTATTGAACATGAGTGCTTATACCGGGAATCAGAATATCGTACTTTGTGAAAATGATAACTTGGTACTAATAAATTCATCTAGATTTTGGACAATCAAGTATGTAGTACGAGCACATACTATACGAGGTAATTTGATGATTACACACTTATGAATTGTCGATTTATGAAAATGATACGTAAAAATACGGAATTGAATTTTGTGTTCAGTTTAAATAGTGGTTATGGTTGAGTTATTACAATATAATATAGTGGGGTTCAAAATGTCACTATATAATCACAGTGGGGTCAAAGTGCTACTATTGAATTTGAGCGGGGTCAAAGTGTCGCTAATATAAATATAATGGGATTCAAAGTGACACTATATAATCACAGTGGGGTCAAAGTGCCACTGTTGAATTTGAGCGGGGTCAAAATGCCGCTAATATAAATACAGTGGGGGTTCAAAATGCAATTATATAATCACAGTATGGTCAAAGTGCCACTGTTGAATTTGAGTGGGGTCAAAGTGCCACTGTTATGATTACTATGTGGGGTCAAAGTGCCACTATTATAATTACTATGTGGGGTCAAAGTTCCGCTATTATTATTATTATTATTATTATTATTATAACAGATAATGAATGATTGTTGTAATTAATTTAATGGTGCATTGTTGGTATATCAAAAATATCGACTTGATAAATATTATGTTTGGAATAACTATATTGAATGTGATGTTATGCAATTATGTAAGAATGAAACTTGTATAGCATATGAAGGGTAACGCTGGCTTGAGAATATATAGGGAGTACACTTTTATAGATTTCAGTAATCTTAAATTGCTGCTTTACGAATTACATATTGATATGATCTTAATTATTGTGTTAGATTTTGCTAACCCGTTGTGGTGGGCTGTTTCTATTGAAACAGGTAAGTAGGTACGAGATCATTTAAGGAAATAAGCTTCAGATACTTGCAACAAAATTACTCCGGATGCATTGTATGAGAGTTGATGACGGTAGATAATGTTTAAGCAATTTGCTTTGCATTCATTTATTCATAGTTCGATCTGTGAGCTTTTCAAGACATGTATATGGTCTATATAAACGTTTTAAAGTTATCATCTTGTTTGGTTAAATTGTGCTTTAGAATTAGCCTTAGGAATTAGGTAATTGGGAGTTGCTTGTGTTGATTTTACTGATCGAGGAAAATAGTTATTTTTAGATATATATATATATATATATATATTATTCAATTGTCCAAATTACAGGGAAATTCTGTCAAAATTTTAGGTGAATTATACTATAAATACTAAGTATAAAATAAGAGTCTTTACTAATAAATTTTGACATACACTTATGACTTTATAAATCATATATTATTGTGATTAGACGCTTATGCACTACATTAGCTATTTTAAAATATGTTTCCGTTGTGTTAGCAACCAAAAGCTATTTTCTTGTTTAAGGACCAATTGATCGTTAACTAATGATAATGCGGAAAAAACTCGACTGATGCAGCGAATAAGTTGAGCTGATGGCGAGATATGCTATCGATTAATCAACAACAGTTTATGGTGCAGAAAGAAATATAAATGCAGAATGTAAATGACACATGATTTGTTTCTGGAAGTTCGAAGCAACCCTTCTACATCTCTCATTCTTCCACTTAAGGAATGATTACACTAAAAGACTTTGAGTAATACAATCCCGTTGTACAACCCTGATTCAATCCTGGATTTGCGCACACAGTACCAGACTGAAACTCTAAGCAATTCCACAGCTGAGGTCAGTCTTACAGCTTGGACACACGGTCACAACTCAATAGTTTTACAGAGATTTTACTCTTTACAATTATGTAGAACAATACAAGAGTTTGAATGATTGTGCAATCAATTTCAACAATCGGTCGGCATTGATGATCTCTTTGAAGATCTGATTATGACTTTGATGCAGTGCTTGAAACTGCTTCTTGAATAAAGAAATAACTCTAGTAAGTATGGTTGATCAATAATGAATGAATGATAATTATCTTGTGTTTGCCAACCCATTTTTCTCATGAAAAGATCTTCATTATATAGCTCAAGGAACTCAACGGTAATGTCGGTTCCTAAATATCCGCACAGTACTAGCCTTTGATGTGCATTGAATGTTCTGAAGATATTGTCCCAAAATAACTCTAAAGCAATTAATGATCTTATGTAGATCTGTATTGCTTTCCTATTTTTTGCTTCTAACGGCTAGTTGTAATGTCAATATTTGGATATTTGAATAACTCTACCGATGCTTCTTCATCGGTAATGTTGTGTTCCACAAACTATTTCTTCTGCATAGTCGGTAGACTACATCACCGGTTGAGTGCTAAGTAGTTGGTAGACTATTATACCACCGGAAGATTACTAAGTAGTCAGTATACTATACTCCATCGGTAGACTATGATAGAGTTCTGTTCAATTCATCAGCAACTTTCCTCATCGGTAGAGGTCAGTTGGTTCTGCTCTTCTACCGATTCAACAAATATATATCAAAATTTGTTATCCAACATAACCAAATCAATATATTTTAGATAAATATAGATGCCTAAAATACTAATAATAAAATCTTAAAAAGTATGAAAATGGTGAAATTTTGAAAGGTAAATAAAAAAAGTTATTTAAATAAGTAAAACAATAAATAGAAAAAAAGAGGTTCATATTTTTCTATGATATTTACAAGAACAATTTTATTACACCAAATATAACCAATCATAATATTAGTAATAAGAAATAAGGGCAAAAAAACAATTTATATCATAATTACAATATCAATCTCAATAATTTTAAAGTAATTATATTATGATTTATCCAATACTATTCCATATCACACTAATAATCACATACGTAGTAAACACAACCTTAGTTTGCATGATTCGAAAGTGATACTCTTGAATTGCTAGCAGTTAATTCTACAGATTGATGAAATTACATTAGCCCAAGAACCTTTGACCACATATTTCTTTCATATTCTCTCCGATTCAAAAATCCAGATACTATATTTCCTACATATTCCTTTGATCAGAAATAAACCATATATAACATTTCACTTAGAATACCAAGTTGGGACCATAAAATTTTATCGATTTAGAGAATCGAGCATTAAATTAATAGTGTTGAGATCCAGGTTGGGACCGAAAAAAATATTATTTTAAAGAAGTTATTAATTTATCGAGTATTAATTTATGGATGCTTTAATATATGCATGTGTACATTATCATTGGTTTTGCTTTATACAGAGTAAGAAGCTCTCATTGAGGGTACTCAATACTCATACAAGGTAAGTGTTGTAACTGCAACAGTATAAAAGGTCTGCCATCGGGGAACAAGTACCACAACACTACAGTCATCATTGACTTTTAATTAAATTTTTGCATATTTAAAAGTTTGGTTTTCATATAATTAAGCACCATGGTCGTTGTTCCTTCTTTACCAGTTATTGCAATTGCGGTCATTTTAATATCTGTACCCAAATATTGTTTCTCGCTAAATCCCAGATCGTTGAACTCGTCTACTGCTAATGCTTTTGCCCCGGCGGTAGCAACATGGTATGGGAGCGCTACAGGATCAGGAAGTGGTAATAAGCATTAGTTTCAATGTGCATGAGATGTTAACTTTCAAAAATGGTCACAAAAAATATAGATTTTTCCAATGTTAGTTCCAAACTTTTAGAACTAATAAAATACAGTCCCACATAAGTTGTTTTTTTATCAAAAAACAGTCTCACGTAAATGTTTTTTTTTAATTTGATTAATCCTAAAAAGTTTGGGACTCGCATTGCAAAGACTCATATTCTATGAGATCATTTTTTAAATTTATCCGAAAGGAAATAAGATATCTGACATAATTGAATGGAAAGACATTATATTATTAAAATAATACTGGATGGATCATCAAAAGGAATGTGGTAAATAATATAATGTAAATAAAATGAAGAAAATGAATGATATACTTGGATGTACATATATTCTTGCTTGCAGGCGGAGCTTGTGGATTTGCGGATGATGTAGCAACTGCGCCATACAATGGCTTGATATCTGCCGGAAACAACAACATATTTAAATCTGGAAAGGGGTTGTGGGAGTTGCTATCAGGTGTTGAGATTCTTTCAACAGGATCCAAAACACTTTGCACAATTTAATATTCTCCTAAAATTGCCATGAGATTCTACAAACAAAAACAAAATATTTTTTCTCATTAACATAATTTAATTTAAAAACAATTAATTCCAGATAAGATGCAGCAAACACCCCTCCTGCTCAGGATCTCCAATAACTTTAACCATCACGGATGAGTGTCCCGGCGCCTGCAACAATGTTCCTTATCATTTCGACTTGAGTGGAAAAGCTTTCGGGTTCTTAGCAAAACATGGGCAAGAAGACGCATTGAGAAAAGCTGGGATAATTGATATCCAATTTCAGAGGTATGCTATGATCTATGTTATCATGTTTTCCACGTCCATGTTGAAGAATTTTCAAGATATATTTTGTTTGCAGGGTGCCATGCAGCTATAAATCAAATATCGTGTTTAAAGTCGACGTCGGTTCGAAATGCTAATTTTCTAGCATTTGCAATGGAGTATGTTAATGGAGATGGGGACCTTGGTGCTGTAGAGCTATTACCTTCCAATTCAAAATCGATGGCTATGGAACAATCATGGGGTGCGACATGGAAAACAGGAATACCAGTGGGAGTAAAAGGTCCATATTCAGTGAAGATAACTACTATCGAATCAAGAAGATCGGTTGTTGCCACAAATGTGATTCCTGTTGATTGGGCTCCTGGAAAATACTATCATTCAAGTGTTAATCTCTAATGTATCTTTTCTAATATTGGTTCATGGTGATAAATAATTGAGAATTTTTTAAAAAAATTGGTTCTATAGAATATGGATAATTACAACAATAATCTAAACCGTTATTATTAATCAAATATAGTCTTACATGATTTTTTTTTTACAAAATATTCCCACATAATGTTATCATCAAACATAGTCCTACAGAAATTATTTTTAACAAAAATGATCACATGTTTGTTAAAGGTTTAGGAACAACTTTTGTCAAAAAAATTCTTTGGAACTATTATTGATAAAAAAAAACATTTTTGTGAATATTTTTGTTAAAAAAAATAATTATTTGGGACTATATTTGATTAGTTCTAAAAATTTGACACTGCTATAACAAATGATCATATTCTATTAGACTATTTTTAAAATTTACCCTAAATAATTGAATCATTATATAGCTAGTTTATGGATATTATACAATGTGTCGCCTTGTAATAAAATAAGCTTTGTTCCAGCACATTTTCTATGAGTTTTTCTATATAATTTGTAAAATAGCTTAATTCTTAAATCTTAGTTATTTATAGACAAAATAGAGATCACAATTATTATTTTTTAGAGAAAGATAGCACAATTATTTGAGTAAAGCTAAAGATACTTCGCTTAGAGATCGTTAACTCTCTTTTCCTTCGAAGACTAGTTCACATTCTAGTGAGCATGCCAAATTTCGTGTTCCAAAATATAAATAAACTAGTGAATGCCCGTCGCGCAATGCGCAAAAATAATGCTGGGTGAAATAAGTAGTTATATATCTGTGGAGCTGGATTCGAAAACTTGTTCCTGCAATGTATGGAAACATTGGAAACATGCAATCAGGTTGAACCGATCGAGTTTGGTGCAAATTTATAAGAAAGAATGCCTCTTCGTGTATTGTAAAATAAATCTATGGAGCTGGATCGAAACCTAGGAAGTCGAGGCTTTTTCTTTGCTTCCTCATCAGCGAAGGTATATTTCACAACTCCAAACCTAGGGAATACTAAAGAAGTTTTTAACAAATTTAACCAAAAACAAAAGCATAGAACATCATATAGGAAAAGCCAAAACTCTAAGATTGTAGTATTCCCCTTTAGATCTTACATCTTGGAAGAATTTTTGAAGAATCTGATCCACTGATACAAGTTCCAAACCTACATAAGGACGCAACCACAAAAATTGATACACAAAATGAGTAAACTTTATTTGCAATTATACTCTAACGAGGATGCTAATAAAGGAATAATAACTTAAGCAAATCTCCTTAGAGAAAAAATAAAGGATTTTTCAGTGAATGACAAAAGCTATAGCATGGAATGTCTCCCGATAGGATCATGATCGAATTAAGCAACTTACCTCCAGATAGGGTGTATTCCTACAAAAGATTTTCGGTTATATTCCTGTCATAGAATGCATTTACTCAAACGTTAAATCGTTCAAACTAAAACTTCAAGAATTTACATAAAATTATCTTTCATGTGCAACACCCGTCGAAAAATACAACTTTAAATCACTTAATTACCAAAGCTTGACTTAATCATGCGAGTACTAAAAAGAATATGCCTCTATAAAAGCTGCTGTAAGAAGTCATCTACCTGAAGAATAATATTCATGTAAGGGTTATAGAAATCGAGAGGAGTTTCGCCCATGAATTATTTATATCCACCCCCATCTTCCTTCAATGGTAAAGCAGCCACTACGGAGGTAGTGTAGACAGGCCTCCTCAATGTTCCTGATCTGATACAAAGACTTGCAATTATCCTGGCTGAATCAACAGTGGCATCCACCCTATTGTCTTGAAGTTTTATTGTTGAAATCAATCTTAAATCTCTTCAAAAAATACAATATTAGAACTAATAAACATTGCAAAAAAGATTGCATTTAATTTATTAAAAAAGGGAAGACCTTGAATCCCGTAGAGTGGAGCAATGGTGTTGCAACATGGAAAACAAACGCACAACCTTGGATTGCTTCCTTAAATTCCTCAGGTTTATAAATATCAGCAACAAACAGCTTCAATCTTGTGTCTGCCCCACGAAAGTTCTTTAAGATGTCTATCTTTGGATTATCATCTATATTACCCAAATCAAATCATGACTGTAGAACTTAATTGTTAAATGATAGAGTCAATATTTACAAGAATCCATAATGTTTACCTTCAAAAACTAAAAAACCAAGAATCCGATGATGCTTAATCCTAAAATATTATCGAATGGTTAACTCTTTTCCAGCAACCTCACATGAACCTCTATTCAAAATCAACACATGCCTGTATTTCAGCGAACCTCAACCTAATGTGGTCATATATGACAATAACAAGCCGTGGCAAATTAGAATCCTTCAGAAACTAATTAAAGTCCTATAACCAAAGGGCAGCTAATGAAAAAGAATTCAGAAGACGAACTAAACATATGTAAGATCCCTAGTGGAAGTCAGGAGTAGCAAAGATGAATTGGCTCACAAATATCAGTGCTCTTTGGTTGTCAAACTTTATCTATGGATGTTGAGGACGAAAGACTTATTGTTGTTGTTGTTGTTGAAGATGAAAATACTAACTGTTCCGTTCATTAAGATACATATATATCCCACCAGATTTTCTTTGTTTACTGCTAAATAATGTTAATCACATATTACCGTCAAATATAACACACCCATGATATGTCCAGTATTTTGCCAAATCTTCTCTATATGTCACCTTCCATATAATAAATAAGATAAAAGCTCAAATACCATTCAACAAGGTAGATAAATTTCACCACCTAAGAATTGTAAATGCCCGAATTACTTGCTTCATTTCTTCTTAAACTTGTGATGAAGGGGAAAAAGTATAGAACATGCTTGGTACCTTAAATATGAAATATGGATTTCAGAAATGAAAATCCACAGAGCAAAACAGTTAAGCTCTACAATTCACAGAAAATAGAAATGAACTTCTTTAGCAAGCTGCATATTCAAATTGACCTTTGTACATTCGCATTTCGGGGTATCACATTTTACAATTTGAACGTGAGAGATTAAGTTCCCTCTGCCCTGAGCAGAGCCGAAACCCACCACCATGGTGTCCTCTACAATATTTTTTTTTTCACTAATACAATTACAATATTAGGGAAGGGGGACTCCTCCCTCGTCAATATGAGAGGAGCTGGGTGATAAACCATCGGGCTTAGCCCTGAGTGTTTGTCCTCTATAATATTCGTAAACACTGTGTTTGCATCGATGGATTTAATGTCGTAGACTTAAAAATTTATCCCAAAGTTCATCAATATATGTTTGCCAACAAAAATAAAATTGATAATTTAGAACCTGTCATCAACATATTCTGAGTGCAGATGTTTCCTTGCTTTTGGACCATGTTCTTATTTCGTTAAATGGTGGAATTTTTTGCTAAATATATTCGTGATTCAGACCGGAATCATGGAGAAAAATTGGAGAATGACTGGTATTTGAAGACAGGAAGCTGTGATTTCTTCCCCCTAAAATGGCAGACTTCTTGCACTATGTCTATTTTGGTAATTTCACTTGAGAATGGACTTAAGCGATTTTATATATCATTTCAAATTTATCTTTAAAATCCCACATCAAATGTTTTAGAGAAAAAAAAACTAAATTGATCTATCCAAACATATCCAAAATTCATTTTGAATCATTCTTTCAGAATCTGATAAAACACCTTGACATATATTTTTCTACAAGGTGAAATTTCAAATATGTTTTGCCCTCATATAAATTCAAATAAAGGCACTCGGGGAAAAAGTTAATTTAAAAAAATATATATAAATTTCGTCAAGTGAAGGGCAAACTTAGTGTCTGTATATCTCAGATCGCCTCATTAATCAATTTGAACTCTATATACTTGTATATAATTCGAACCAAATCTTCTAAACATTTAATTTAACATTTTAATCTTTTTTCCAGAAATAACATACTACTATACAGTGTATTGGCACAGTACACGATATTTCGAAATTTTCAAAAACTTCACTTTTAACAATCATTCACACAAAACATCAAATCAAATATAATTTCATAATATTTATCAGATAAAAACACATGATCTTTACATCCATGGTGTTTCGTCTTAAAATAATTCCATACATTCATTTTCATGTTTTCATGTCCTTTGACCAGATCAAAGTGAAAAAATGGAGTCAGGCACACAAAAAACACTGAGATTTATAAACTAGCGATTTATTTCAAATATCAAACATGTACTGCCGGGATAGTTAAAAACGATCGGCAGATAATAAGGCGTATACAGACAATGTGGCCAACTTTTTAGATATTTAGAAACTAAAATAATGCTGGACTCCAATATACAAGAGATTGAAGTCATAATCTCAGAAGCAGAAGTACTAATGTAGCAGAGATGGAGGAATAGGATCCAAACAACTTTCTGGCTTGAAAATCCTGAGAGATTGAAACAAACACAAAGTGAAAAATGTAAATAGAATGGTCATAGAACCGAGGAAATTAATAAAAATGTAGCAAGTCTTGCTTTCAAGATTACATAAGTCGATCTCCAAGTCCATTCAAACTCATATATCGAAATCCCTCGATACGTTTGCACATCAGTATATGAAATTTACTTGAAATTCATAACCACATGGAGTTTATTGTTTAAATATTTGTGGCCTTTTATCAATTGAATGATAACATAATGTGAATTGAATAATATAACTGACGAGTCAGGCAACACCAAGCTACAAACCATTTTATTAGCTGCAAAGAGTAAAATCAACAATGCTATGTACTACTCACCATGAATAACAATTATTCCTATGCACATATCAATAATTGGCTTTGCAAGAATCACACAGGCAGAAAAAAAAGTAAGTACAATACCTTAAAGGACAATCGAGAAGAAACAGCAGATGATGTTTTAAGTCCAGAAAATCCAATGTCATAAGATATACTCCCATCAGCTTTAAACAGACCATAGTATTTCTCAGAACCGGCACCATTTTTCAAATCCTCATTGAATAATGCAAATATATATGCTTTCAGCATCCTTTTTGGTCTAAATGGAGTTCCTTTCCTCTTGGCAAGTCTCTTACGTAAGTTATAATTGTAGGTCCTTGCATTGCTTTGTGTAGCAGCCGGTTCGCTTTGGTCTCCATGTGATGCCCAACCAGTCTCCGTAATTATAACTTCCATTTTTTTGAACCCCGCATCCTCTAAAGCAACATAAGCAGCATCAACCTGAGCATCAAGCATGTTGTCATAGTGTAGATTCTTTTTTTCGTCGTATATTCCCTCTGTTGCCAGAAATAGAGCATAATTTATGTCGATAGTATCCGAACTATAAGTATAAGCCAAGAAGGGGTAAGCATTTAAACAGAAGGGAGAGCCAATTTGAGAGAAGAACTCCAAAAGTGGTTTCATATACTGTACAACACTGTCTTTAAAAGTACACGAAGAGGGGGGATAAGAATTCATAAAAACAGCCTGAGAATGAGAGGTAGAAATCTGAACCACATCGTCTATTCCAAGATTCTTAGTGGCATTGTATATATTTTTCACAGCACCTAATAAAGATCCGGAGAGGTCATTATCATTTCCCAAAACTTCATTCCCGATTGCTATCCCGACAATGTGCGTATCAGGTAGGAATTCCATAACATTTTCTTTGACCCAAGTTAGAGCATGATCAGCACTAGTGCTCATATCTTTCACATCTCCATTAGGAAGTCCTATCACCAACTCAAGCCCAGTACCTTTAAAGGCATTCAGAACACTATGGTCGGCATCGAATATTCTGACATTCTTGATCTTTGCAGCTCTAAGCAGCGAGACGACTTGGTCGGGTGAAGGGATGTTGTCTGCTATTCTACCATAGTTTATTCCATAGGTTCCAGTGAATGCCGTTGCAGTTAATTTTTCTGAAAGAAAAAGCCAGTGATCAATCATAAGAAAGATTAACAGATGTCGAACAAGGCATTTTAAAACCAAAAAAAAAAAAAAAAGCGCTAAATTTGTATAAATACATGGATTTAAGACTAGTTAAACCGTTGATCCTTACCCCATCAATCAATCCAAACATGAGACATTCATTTCAACAAATAGTTAACACGCACTCATTACCTTCCAAATAAAATACAAAATAATTGTGAAGTATACTCATACTTCAAGAAGAAATAAATCGTGCAGGGATGGAACCAATGATTTTGGGGGTTAAACCATATGGTTAATAGGATAAATAAGGGGGAAAGATGAAAAATTTCCATAATCTGCACATGAAAATTATAGTTATTTTTGAAGGACAATGAGCGCCATGGCAATTTAATCCCTGTAGCTGTGCCCCTAACCAACATAAAATTCTTAAAGATACTTAGCACCACCATATACTTCGCAAACTCATTATAGGGGGAAATTATGTATATAAACGCGTATCTATGCAGCAGCACAAGTGAATGCCAGAACACTCAATTTAATTCAAAATTCAAAATTCAAAAGTTATAAGCAGAAATTACAAACCCATTCAGTTAAAAAGAAATTAATCAACTTCCTTAAGCAAGTGATCCCAAAACGAAATCCAACACAGAATAAACAGTAATCAGTCCTAAGATCTCAGAAATCACGCGATCGAATTGAAAAAAAAAAACAGAGAAATCAAGAAAAAAAACAACAGTTACCATTGAGCCTAGAGAAGAAAAACAAGAACAAAAACAGCAGAACCCTCATCGCTTCCGTAAATTCTGCCAGTTGTTTCAAATATAATAATTCTCGACTTTCAAAATCTCTTCCCACATGTCATTTATCAAAACGTTAAGTAACCGACGCTCCTCTGGCGCCAGTATGCAAAAGGTGTATGCAGAGGCGGATACGACGGTGGCCGGAGGCAGTAGGCGCGGTGGTTTAAAGGGTGATTTGAGACGCGTTTTGGCGGTCGTCCTCTGAAGTTAATAATTTTCAGCGACGAATGGATTGAAGAAACTTGTAATATTAGTCAATAATGGTGTACGTGTACATGATTCTCTCTCAAAAAAACAATACTTACAATATATATGATCATTAATTATATAATAATATTACAATTATTCTAATGCTAATATTCTTTTAATAAAGTGGATTTAATGTTCATTTTTTTAATATCGTAATCACACTCATCTTTACCTTATTTGAAAAGTCAATTGGTCAAATCAGATAATGACAACGTTCTTGATTTGGTTCTTGGATAAGAATATTCTCATCCAATATTCTTATTTTTTTTAATTTTTAAATTAATTTTAAAAAATATCGGTTTTATAGGTAACCGATCGAAATAACCGATATTTTATATGTTTGGTTTGTTCGATTTTACATTAAAATCGATCAGTTCAGTTGGTCGAAAAATAAATTCGATCGGTTCAATTTTTATAAGTTATTTGCGCTCTATTTTGTATCGGATATACTCAACTTTTTATTTTAATATTTATTCATATATTGAAATATATGCATGTTCGACAAATTAGGAAATAATATCATCATATAATAATGTACGTGATTGCATAATTATGTGTACACATTCGAAATATTTATTTAACTTGCTAGATAATGTTCTTTTTGAGTTGGTTAGAACGTAAAGCGTGTTCTTTTATATATAATAATTGATCATCATTATTTAATTAAGGTTGATTTAGTTCTTTTAGCACCATCATTATAATTATATTATTATTAATAATAATATAATACATTTTCATATAAGCTAAAGCATTAACTTTTAATTGAGTGCCTTTGCTCTACGCGTCAATCAATCATTGTGATCATTAAATTTAACTTTATATCTTGTAATAATAATAATATTAAATATTGGTATTATTATTTTATATTATTTATATATATATAATGGTTCGTTAGGAATAATTACCAACTTTTTTTTATCCTGATCTCTATTTTTTTCCTCCACTGGAAATTTAATATTCATTCACTAAAAGATATACAAATTAAATAATCATTAATCTCAAAACAAGACTTTAGTCTAGTATCAATGTATAGAAGCATACTTGAACCAAGTTAATACTAATTTTGACATGATATTAATTTGTTTATGCAGAAAATATCTGCTTCACTTGCTTTTGATGTTATGGTAGGGGCTTGTTGGAGAGAGCTACTTTAAAGTTGCAATCCTCATATGTTAGGGGCTTGTTCGAGAACCAGGTCAGGTATTCGGGTAATCGGAATTCGGGCATCCCAAATTCATATTTGAACTCGAATTCAAATGAGTACCTGAATTCGAGTTTCTGGTATGAATCTCGATTACCTGAATACGAACCAAATAATTTGTGTGACTGAATTTTGGTTTCGGATACCCGAAACCCGCTCTTAAAAAAAAAAACTTTCAAATGCATTCAATTTTACGACTCCTGTGACTACTTTGTATTGTATCCAACTAACTATATTCTTATCCAATCAGAAAATGACAACGTTCTTGATTTGGTTCATGGATAGGAATATTCTCATCCAATATTCTTATTTTTTTTAAATTTTTAAATTATTTTTAAAAAATATCGGTTTAATAGGTAACCGATCGAAATAACCGATATTTTATATGTTTGGTTTGTTCGATTTTACATTAAAATCGATCAGTTCAGTTGGTCGAAAAATAAATTCGATCGGTTCAGTTTTATAAGTTATTTGCGCTCTATTTTGTATTGGATATACTCAACTTTTTTATTTTAATATTTATTCATATATTGAAATATATGCATGTTCGACAAATTAGGAAATAATATCATCATATAATAATGTACGTGATTGCATAATTATGTGTACACATTCGAAATATTTATTTAACTTGCTAGATAATGTTCTTTTTGAGTTTGTTAGAACGTAAGCATTATAATTATATTATTAATAATAATATAATACATTTTCATATAAGCTAAAGCATTAACTTTAATTGAGGGCCTTTGCTCTACGCGTCAATGAATCATTGTGATCATTAAATTTAAATTTATATCTTGTAATAATAATAATACTAATAATAATATTATTATAATAGTAATAATAATAATAATTATTATTATTATATATATATATATATATATATATATATATATATTCGTTAGGAATAATTACCAACTTTTTTTTATCCTGAGCACTATTTGTTTCCTCCACTGAAAATTTAAGATTCATTCACTAAAAGATATACAAAATAAATAATCACTAATCTCAAAACAAGACTTTAGTCTAGTATCAATGAATAGAAGCATAGTTGAACCAAGTTAATTCTAACCAAGTTAATTCTAATTTTTTTTCATAAACAAAATTTATTAAAGGAATACTAGGGGTGTCCCAACCCGAAACTAAATTACAAAAAACAGTAACAAATTTGTTCCCACCACTGCAAAAACGCAATTGTTACAAAACTAGAACAAAGATAATTGTTTATGTAGAAAATATCTGCTCCACTTGCTTTTGATGTTATGGTAGGGGCTTGTTGGAGAGAGCTACTTCAAGGTTGCAATCCTCCTATGTTAGGGGCTTGTAATCCTATGTTAGGGGCTTGTTTGAGAACCAGGTCAGGTATTCGGGTAATCGGGCATCCCAAATTCATATTCGAACTCTAATCCAAATAAGTTGAGTACCCAAATTCGAGTTTCTGGTATGAATCTCGATTACCTGAATACGAACCAAATAATTTTTGTGCCTGAATTTTGGTTTCGGATACCCGAAACCCGCTCTTTAAAAAAAAAACTTTCAAATACATTAATTTAACGGTGTTGTCCAACTCTAAAGAAATCAAAACTTAGGTTTTATAATCGAGAATCATCTATTCTTTGTGATAAAACTTTTCATAATATGATTGTAACCTAAAATGTAGGTTGTGTAGAAGGAATAAGATGATTCATGCACTGAGTTCAATGGTAATGGCCACCGAAAACCCTAATCCTGAAGTCTCCCTTTACTACCAAACACGCGCGGCACACCATGGGTTTGTCACGAGTGATTGGCTAGCTCAGGCGCATTCCTTTGGACACCAAACTTTTTTTTTTGTTAAAGGCTGGGGTGGGAATCGGGTAATCGGGGGTATTCTAGTTCATACCCAAACCCGAATAATTCGGATACCTGAAACCGATATGGGAATACCAGATCGCGTCGGGTGGGAACCTGAAAACCTACCCGACCCCAACTTCCACCCCTACTCATTACATTCAATTTTACACTCATGTGACTACTTTGTATTGTACCCAACTAACTGTTGGGATTAATAGAAGGATAATTGAGTTTAATTGTTAAAATGTCAATAATTATTATGAATTTTTTTAATGAGAACAAAATTATGGTAAGTTAGACACTTATGGTTTGTTTATAATGAGATACAAATCAATAGAGTGTAGTTAAGTAGAAAGATGGGTGCCACTCGCGCGCGGTCCGTCTTTTCGCTCGGCTCAGCTCGTCTCGACTCGACTCGCGTCGCGCGTGTCGCTGCTGCGAAGGCAGTCCTATCTTTTTACTACTCGTATTTCTGAAAAGACTTTTCATCTGCCTGATTTTCATATTCTGCTTGAGACTTTTCACCTACCTACAGAATTGATGTCAGATTTAAGTTTGAGACTTAACTCCATATTAATCTGATGTTAAGTATTGAGACTTTTCATCTACCACACTAAACATTACACTTAATTTCTGAGACCTTTGGAAAGGTCTGCTGCTCAGCTATATAAGCTCCTCCAGCCCTATGTTTTCATCATCCGAAAATCAGAAATCATTCTTCATTCATACATTGCATACTATTTGAAAGTATTGCTCACTACTAGTGTTCGAAGTGGTTTGTTCGGAGTTCTGCTTGAATCCGAACAGAGGTGATTGGGCGTTGTACCTTGAAACTCGCTTGTCCAGGAGGCCATAAGCTAAGGGGGGCAAATTTGAGTTTACGGGCACACAGCTTGTTGTGGCCTCGTCCAAAAACATTTCCAAATTCTTGCTGTGTTTTCCTTACATTTTATAAACTGTTACTCTAAGTTCTACTGCTTACAGTATAATTAAATTTTATCACAGTTGTTAAACTGATTCAATGTTTCGATATAATTAAATAGAAGCAACAATCGTAAACTCAAATTTTCTGTTTTTGTTACTGTTTTGGAACATAATCAGTTTTCGAAAAAATGTAATTGTTGAATTTTCAAACAATCGTTGTTTGAGCACTATCAAAGGTTTTATACTGTTGTTTTTCAAACTAGTTTGATATTATTTGTGTTGTGTTGTTTGTGTTCTGTTTTAGCTAATGACTGACCAGATTCCAAACCGAATTGCTGAGAATACTGAGATTCCAGTGGTGAAAGCTAGCGGCGCTGAGGTCGTTATGTCAGTTCTGAGAAACCCAATGTCGTTCTCTCAACTTGAGAAACCGGAAAAGTTCAAAGGTTTCAACTTTAAGCGTTGGCAGGATAAGATGATGTTCTTCTTGACCACCTTGAACTTGACCAGGTTTCTCAAAGAGGAGAAACCAGTGGAGGACAAAGAAGATCCTCAATCTGCTGTAATAGTCGAATCGTGGCTGAGTACCGACTACCTCTGTCGTAACTATGTACTAAATTCTCTTGACGATGAACTTTTTAATGTGTATTCCCCCAAAGAAACTGCGAAGGATCTTTGGAAATCGTTAGAAATGAAATACAAAGTTGACGACGCAGGCGCAAAGAAATTTGTAGCCGGTCGATTCCATGACTATCGAATGGTAGATGGCAAGAGCGTTGTTGAGCAATGCGAAGAGCTGCAGCTGATATATCATGAACTTGCTGCCGAAGATATGGGGCTAAATGATGCCCTCCGAGTGGCGATGATGATTGAAAAATTACCGCCATCTTGGAAGGACTTCAAGAGCTACCTGAAGCACAAGAAAAACATAATGAGTCTTGAGGATCTTATGAGGAGGCTGCGCATTGATCAAGACAACCGAAAAGTTGACAAGAAATCATTTGGAATGATTTCCAAGGCCAACGTGGTTGAAGTTGGGGACAACTCATGTGAGAATAAACGCAAGCGTACTTTTGATCCCAAGGGAGATACTCAGACAAGGAGGTTCACCGGTGACTGTTATATGTGTGGTAAGCCTAACCATAAGGCCAAGGACTGCACTCAACGTCAAAACAATGAGGGTAAAAGGAAGGCAGTCCCAAATAGAGGCAAAGGCAAGAGGTCTGCTCATTCCAACATTGCTGAGGACAACCTGAGCTCAGACATGAATGACATGCATCTGACTGTAGTGGTGTCGGAGGTGAACCTTGTTGGTGGGAACTCCAAGGAATGGTGGGTGGACACTGGGGCTACTCGCCACATATGTACCAACAAATGGATGTTTAAGGCCTATCAACTAGTCAATGACGAGCACTGCTACATGGGAAATTCAGCAGTCTCAAAAGTTGAAGGCAAAGGGACGGTTGTGCTAAAGATGACTTCCGGCAAAGAGTTGACTCTTACCGAGGTGCTCCACGTGCCAGAGATCTGATAGAATCTCATCTCCGGAGCAGTGCTGAACAAGAAAGGCTTTCGGCTCGGGTTTGAATCCGACAAAGTCATTCGGTTATTTCAGTCTTTTTGTGATGCCCCGAAATTAATTATATGCAATTTGGGCAATAACGATGTTTATATGATGAATTATGTGGTGATTGGTTTATGTGTTGGGTAATGAAGTGTTAACATGATTTAATTATATTGATTGTCAATTAGGAGGAAAGCATGATTTTAATAGAAGTTGAATGCATTTTATAAATGCTTTTAAAAATATCATGTTGGGGTATTTTATGCATCATGTTAATTAATGGATACAAATTTAATTAAATTAACCCATATACCCCCACTATACCCCTTTACCCCACTAAACTTTATCACTTTACCCCTTTACACTTTAAAATCCCCAATTCACTCTCAAACCCTACCCATTTCACTATTTTCGATTTTGAGCAAAAGTGGAAGGAGAAATCTTCACAAAACCTTTGTTTGTGAGATTTATTGTAGGATTCGGAGTCCTTAAGAGGTATGGAACACTTCCTAAAGTTTTTATGATGTTTGGTGTTGAAATGGGTTAGTTTTTGATGTTTTTATGTGGGTTTGTTTGAGGTATATGTTATTCATGGTTGGGATATGATTTTTGAAGTGTTTTATGTGGGTTTTAGTGAGTTATGATGATGTTGGTGTTGTAGGAAAGTTTGGGTTCGAATCGTTTGGGGTAGAACTTGAAAAATGCTCTAAAATGGCGATTTTTCGATGAACAGGGATCGGCGATCGATCGCCCATTCCAGGCGATCGATCGCGACCCAGCAATAGACGCCGGTAGCATTTGGCGATCGATCGCCACATTTGGGCGATCGATCGGCGAGGCTGGCGATCGATCGCGCCAAAAGTGGCGATCGATCGCCAAGAGCTGAAAATTTCAGCAACGTCCAGTATGGTCTCGCGATCGATCGGGCCCGGGCGGCGATCGATCGCGAGATATAAAAATATGTGTTTTTGGATTTTTTTGTGGGATTTTTGGATATTGGACTATATTTAGCTTCTAATATCGATTTGTATGGTTATGTAGAACCATCCCAGGTACCCACAACTTCAAGGAGATAAAGTCCTACAACTTCTCCATTTTTGGAATTAAGGTACGTAAGAAACGTACGGGTATCGGACGGTAACACATTCCTATACTATGACTATGCAATGATTGCAAAAGTATTTATGATGTTTATGATGATGATTATGATAAGTAAGTTTATGATGATGATGTTATGATAAATGAAGATGATATGACGTTTACGATGACGTTTATGATAAGATGATGATGTCTATAAGATGATGATGCTTATAAGATGATGATGTTTACAAGATGATGATGTTTATAAGATGACGATGTTTATGATATGATGATGATGATGATGTATGTTTAACAATGTTATTAAGAATGGTTGAATGCCCGGTGGTTATTATGGGCAAGCGAGGAAGGTACTTGCCGCTCACATAACTAGCGAGGAGATACATCCGCTATCAAGGCGTAGCGAGGGGTATCACAGTTCCGATAAGCGAGGAGATACATCCGCTATCAAGGCGTAGCGAGGGGTATCACAATTCCGCTTTATGTCGAGCGAGGGTGCCAATTGTGCCGCTGCCATAATAGAACCAGGACAGTCCCATTTCTAATTAACATTGTTGATTATGAGCATATAAGTGAAGTACGATTTTAATCGTTTATGTCAAGAACTAATGATTACATGCATGACTATGAAACATGGACAACCAAAGAGGGTTAATGCGATTGACCAGGAAGTATATGTTACCAATTACTTTCATGCATTTATTTATATGCCATTACCTTATGATGTTAAGTAACGATGTACATGTTCATGATGGGTTGTTCCTGTAGGTACACTTTTGGACCAAAGGACTAAGGGTCGGGTTGAGGCAGTGAGCTAAAAGGAGCGTGAAAGAAGATAGGACACAGGATTTTTGGATAGTCTCTACTATAGGAGTAGTATAATTCTATCGCCTTAACATTCATTATTGAGAATGTAATTAATTAAGGTTTGAAATTTCATTTTTGGCCTGTAATCTTATTAGCTCAGAACTACAACCGAAACCTTAAGATGTCATTAATACATGTTTAGTCCATAATACGTGATTAAGCTGATGTTAAGGTAGGAAGACCTTACATTAGTGGTATCAGAGCAGTGGTTAGAAAACCCGGGAATGAGTGAAGGGTAGCCTTAGCAATGAGTTGGCTAGGTGCTTCTTTTTAAACAAACATGTTTTGTGCATGTGTTGCATATGAAGTATATGATGGTATACTAACATGTTTTGTTTCTCTAACGATGTCTTATATAAACTGCTTTTGGGTATTGTTGTTAACCCTTGTTTTACAGTATGCAGCAAATGTGGAAGTGGGTGATGCAGTGAGTGTTAATGCAAGCGCGGGACGTACGAATCCCCTACCCCCGCCAGCTTTTGGCGAAGAACCGTCTGAACAACAGTTGTTGCCTGGGGAACTAAGCTTGACACAATTCCTTGCATACCGACCTCCGACATTTGAAGGAACTGAGACAGGGGAACATGCAGAAGAGTGGTTAGAAAGAATAGAGCAAATATTTGTGGCAGCTCCTTGTGCTAAGACAGCCTGGATAAGACTAGCGGAGTTCCAATTGGCCAAGAAGGCGCTGATGTGGTGGAAGACCACAGTAGTAGAGCAAGAGGCTCAAGGTCATGAAGTTAATTGGAAGCTGTTCAGAACTCGGTTTCTGACCCGCTATTTTTCGGCTGCCGCACGACAGGCTAAGGAGGATGAGTTCACTAACCTCAAGCAAGGTAACATGACTGTGTCGGATTATGCTCTTCACTACTGTTCTTTGCTCAGATATGTGCCTCATATCGCCACAAGTACCCAAGCAAAGATGATGAACTTCATGAAGGGCATGAGGCCGGAACTGTATGACAGGGTGATCACTTATGGCCCTACTTGCTTTGATGATGCACTTTCACGGGCTGACCTAGCCGAACTGGGAGTTGGTGCATACCCTGATGCCGTACCACCTCCGGCACCCCCTCAGAAATCTACTCCTGATAATTTGAGGCCGAGGGGTGATCAGTTCAAGCCAAGGGGGAATACATCGGCTTCGAGGTTCAGTGGTAAGAGGCCCGGCAATCGTTGGAAAGGAAACCGTAGGAATAACGCCCCATCAGGAAGAGGACAGTCTCAGGGAGGCAGTTTTGGGGAGGTCCAATGCTCTCTTTGTGGGCAATCACATATGACGAAAGACTGTGTAGGATGTTATGTTTGTGGCGACAAAGGCCACTTTGCTCGGCAGTTTCCCAACAGGGGCAGACAACAGAACTCTGCGGGGAGGCCTGCGGACAGAGCAGCACAGCACAGGCCACCGTTTGTACCAAGGCAGCATAGAGGTCAGCCTATGGGGCCACCTCAAGGGCAGGTTTATGCATTGACGAGGGAGCAGGCTACAGCGACTCCGGAAGAAGTGATAGCGGGTACGTGTCTTTTATTTACGCACCCTACTTTTATATTGATCGACACAGGTGCATCACACTCTTTCGTGTCGACAAGTTTTGTGGAAAGGCATCACATATGCACTTCTCCGTCGCCCACGCCTCTTGTAGTCTCGACACCCGCTGGAAGAAGTTTGATTGCTGATTGGATTGTCTATGATGGCCTCATTTATTTTGAGGATAACGAGCTAAGGTCAGATTTGATTGTTCTGGGAATGTCAGACTTTGACTGCATAGTGGGCATTGATGTTCTGAACAAGTATCAGGCAGTTGTGAACTGCAGGCAGAGGACTGTCCGATTCAGGTCTGATATGGGAGCCCAGTGGACATTCTACGGGGATGGTTCTCGTTCAAATATTCTGTTGATATCTGCTGTCAAGATGACACAGTTGTTCGAACGAGGCCATACAAGATATCTCATATATGTCGTTGATGTTACGGAAAAGAGGGAAGAATTAAAGGTTGAAGATGTGCCCGTAGTGGCGGAGTTTTCTGATGTCTTTCCGGATGAGATTCCCGGATTCCCACCGACGAGAGAGGTCGAGTTTGGGATTGAGTTACTACCGGGGACGTCTGCCATTTCCCGTCCCCCGTATAGGATGGCACCAGCAGAACTAAGGGAGTTAAAGATTCAGTTGCAAGAGCTCATTGAAAAGGGCTATATACGCCCTAGCGTATCGCCCTGGGGTGCACCAGTTTTATTTGTAAAGAAGAAAGATGGTTCGATGCGTCTGTGCATCAATTACAGACAACTGAACAAGGCCACAGTGAAGAATAAGTATCCACTCCCGAGGATCGATGATTTATTTGACCAGCTGCAGGGTACGAGGCTCTACAGTAAGATCGATCTGAGGTCGGGGTATCATCAGATTCGGGTAAGGGAAGATGATGTTCAGAAGACAGCTTTCAGGACTAGGTATGGGCACTATGAATTCCTAGTCATGCTTTTTGGGGTGACAAATGCCCCAGCTGTTTTTATGAGCCTGATGAACAGGGTGTTCCAACCGTATTTGGATCAATTCGTCATTGTTTTTATTGACGATATACTTATTTACTCTCGGACCGAAGAGGAACACGTGAAGCACTTGAGAACAGTACTCCAGATCCTTAGGGATCATCAGTTATATGCAAAGCTCAGCAAGTGCGAGTTCTGGTTGAGCAGTGTGGTGTTCTTGGGTCATGTTATATCTAGCAGCGGGATATCTGTGGATCCCAGGAAGATTGAAGCTGTGATGGAGTGGGCTGCACCCACTTCTGTACCCGAGATACGAAGCTTCCTTGGTTTAGCGGGTTATTACCGATGTTTCGTCGAGGGATTCTCTAAGATCGCTAAGCCGTTGACTCAGCTGACTCAGAAAGGAGTCCCATTCTATTGGTCTGAAGCTTGTGAGGAAAGCTTCCAAGAACAGAAGCGTCGTTTGACTACGGCACCTGTATTGGTGATACCTTCTGAGAATAAGAGGTTTGTTTTGTACACGGATGCATCGTTGCAGGGTTTGGGCTGTGTGTTGATGCAAGATAAGCACGTGGTGGCTTATGCTTCGAGGCAGTTGAAGCCTCATGAGACAAGATACCCAGTTCATGATCTGGAACTGGCGGCCATCATTTTCGCCTTGAAGATTTGGCGACATTATCTATATGGTACTTCATTTACCATTTTTACGGACCATAAGAGCCTGAAGTTTCTATTCACTCAGGCTGAATTGAATATGCGCCAAAGGAGGTGGATGGATTTACTCAAGGATTATGATTGTGAGATTGAGTATCATCCTGGTAAAGCAAATTTGATAGCAGACGCCCTAAGTCGGAAGGTGAAGAACACTGCTGAGGATGCCATGAGTTTATCAGCCATGATGACTTCTTATTGCCATTTGGGCTATGATTTTGATGTGGACACGTCGCCGGTGCGAGTGTCGACCTTATTGGCTGAGCCGGACATATTCGAGGCTATCAGGAAAGTCCAGAGGTCGGACGATGAGGTTCAAAGATGGTCATCGATAGTACTCCAGGGACAGCCATCAAAGTTTAGAGTGGCTGAGGATGGTTCCTTGAGGCTTGGCAACCGCTGGGTAGTGCCAAGGGCACCAGAGTTACACCAAGGGATCTTGCACCATGCTCATAGCAGCAGGTTTAGCATTCACCCAGGAGGAAGAAAGATGTATAAGGACCTATGTGGTCAGTTCTGGTGGAGACGGATGAAGCGTGATGTGATCGCTTTTGTCAAAAGATGTTTGATCTGCCAGCAAGTAAAGGCAGAGAGGCAGAGGCCTGGTGGCGAGCTGAAGAGCTTAGAAGTACCTGAATGGAAGTGGGAACACATATCTATGGACTTCGTGACCCACTTGCCAAGGACGGCCTCTGGATTTGATGCGGTCTGGGTGATCGTGGATAGGCTGACGAAGGTAGCGCATTTTATCCCTTACAGTATGACTTTCACATACCTAAAGATGGCCCAATTATATGTACGGGATGTAGTGAGGTTGCATGGGGTTCCAGTCTCGATTGTGTCTGACAGAGACCCAAGGTTTACTTCACATTTTTGGGAGGATCTCTAGACAGCTTTGGGCACAGAGGTGAGACTAAGTACAGCTTATCACCCTCAGACAGATGGCCAGACAGAGCGTACCATTCAGACGCTCGAAGACATGTTGAGGGCATGTGTTTTAGAGTTTGATACCCCATGGCAGGATGCAGTGCCATTGGTGGAGTTCTCCTATAATAACAGCTATCAGGCGAGCATTCAAATGGCCCCTTTTGAAGCTCTTTACGGATGACGCTGTAGGTCACCGCTGTATTGGGAGGACTTGTCTAGTAAAGCGGTCGGAGGACCGGATATGATTAAGGATATGGAAGAAAAGATTAAGATGATACGCCAAAAGATGAAAGCGGCCCAGGATGGGCAAGCAGCCTATGCCAATAAGCGACGACGACCGCTAGAATTCCAAGTAGGAGACATGGTCTTCTTGAAAATCTCACCCTTCAGGGGTGTAGTTCGTTTTGGTATGCGGGGGAAGTTATCTCCGAGGTATGTTGGGCCGTATGAGGTATTGCAGCGTATCGGTACTTTGGCCTACTGTTTGGCTCTACCGCCGTCTTTATCGGGTATTCATGATGTCTTTCACGTCTCTATGTTGCGGAAGTATGAGCCAGACCCGTCTCATGTATTACAGCCTACCGAAGTGCAGTTGGACTCAGATGTATCCTACGTAGAACGACCGGTTAGAATTCTGGATCGAGAGGATCGCAGACTACGAAGCAAGATTATATCGATGGTCAAAGTTCAGTGGGATCGTCGGGGTGTCGAGGAGGCTACGTGGGAGACGGAACGGCATATGGTGCAGCACTACCCGGAACTATTTTCTGGTATGATTTATGTTTAGTTTCATTTTGGGTAAGTGCATGCGATTTCGAGGATGAAATCTTATAAGTAGGGGAGTATTGTGATGCCCCGAAATTAATTATATGCAATTTGGGCATTAACGATGTTTATATGATGAATTATGTGGTTATTGGTTTATGTGTTGGGTAATGAAGTGTTAACATGATTTAATTGTATTGATTGTCAATTAGGAGGAAAGCATGATTTTAATAGAAGTTGAATGCATTTTGTAAATGCTTTTAAAAATATCATGTTGGGGTATTTTATGCATCATGTTAATTAATGGATACAAATTTAATTAAATTAACCCATATACCCCCCACTATACCCCTTTACCCCCACTAAACTTTATCACTTTACCCCTTTACACTTTAAAATCCCCAATTCACTCTCAAACCCTACCCATTTCACTATTTTCGATTTTGAGCAAAAGTGGAAGGAGAAATCTTCACAAAACCTTTGTTTGTGAGATTTATTGTAGGATTTGGAGTCCTTAAGAGGTATGGAACCCTTCCTAAAGTTTTTATGATGTTTGGTGTTGAAATGGGTTAGTTTTTGATGTTTTTATGCGGGTTTGTTTGAGGTATATGTTATTCATGGTTGGGATATGATTTTTGAAGTGTTTTATGTGGGTTTTAGTGAGTTATGATGATGTCGGTGTTGTAGGAAAGTTTGGGTTCGAATGGTTTGGGGTAAAACTTGAAAAATGATCTAAAATGGCTATTTTTCGATGAACAGGGATCGGCGATCGATCGCCCGTTCGGCGATCGATCGCGACCCAGCATTAGACGCCGGTAGCATTTGGCGATCGATCGCCACATTTGGGCGATCGATCGGCGAGGCTGGCGATCGATCGCGCCAAAAGTGGCGATCGATCGCCAAGAGCTGAAAATTTCAGCAACGTCCAGTATGGTCTCGCGATCGATCGGGCCTGGGCGGCGATCGATCGCGAGATATAAAAATATGTGTTTTTGGATTTTTTTGTGGGATTTTTGGATATTGGACTATATTTAGCTTCTAATATCGATTTGTATGGTTATGTAGAACCATCCCAGGTACCCACAACTTCAAGGAGATAAAGTCCTACAACTTCTCCATTTTTGGAATTAAGGTACGTAAGAAACGTACGGGTATCGGACGGTAACACATTCCTATACTATGACTATGCAATGATTGCATAAGTATTTATGATGTTTATGATGATGATTATGATAAGTAAGTTTATGATGATGATGTTATGATAAATGAAGATGATATGACGTGTACGATGACGTTTATGATAAGATGATGATGTCTATAAGATGATGATGCTTATGAGATGATGATGCTTATAAGATGATGATGTTTACAAGATGATGATGTTTATAAGATGACGATGTTTATGATATGATGATGATGATGTATGTTTAACAATGTTATTAAGAATGGTTGAATGCCCGGTGGTTATTATGGGCAAGCGAGGAAGGTACTTGCCGCTCACATAACTAGCGAGGAGATACATCCGCTATCAAGGCGTAGCGAGGGGTATCACAGTTCCGATAAGCGAGGAGATACATCCGCTATCAAGGCGTAGCGATCACAATTCCGCTTTATGTCGAGCGAGGGGGCCAATTGTGCCGCTGCCATAATAGAACCAGGACAGTCTCATTTCTAATTAACATTGTTGATTATGAGCATATAAGTGAAGTACGATTTTAATCGTTTATGTCAAGAACTATTGATTACATGCATGACTATGAAACAGGGACAACCAAAGAGGGTTAATGCGATTGACCAGGAAGTATATGTTACCAATTACTTTCATGCATTTATTTATATGCCATTACCTTATGATGTTAAGTAACGATGTACATGCTCATGATGGGTTGTTCCTGTAGGTACACTTTTGGACCAAAGGACTAAGGGTCGGGTTGAGGCAGTGAGCTAAAAGAAGCGTGAAAGAAGATAGGACACAGGATTTTTGGATAGTCTCTACTCTAGGAGTAGTATAATTCTATCGCATTAACATTCATTATAGAGAATGTAATTAATTAAGTTTTGAAATTTCATTTTTGGCCTGTAATCTTATTAGCTCAGAACTACAATCGAAACCTTAAGATGTCATTAATGCATGTTTATTCCATAATACGTGATTAAGCTGATGTTAAGGTAGGAAGACCTTACAGTTTTAATAGGTAACCGATCGACATAATCGATATTTTATCTGTTCGGTTTGTTTGATTTTAATGTAAAATAAGTCAGTTCAGTTGGTCGAAAAACAAATTCGATCGGTTCGATTTTTATAAGTTTGGTTTGATTGCTTCATTTTGAACAAATGATCACCCTATGTAGCACTCCAACTGTCTTTAAAATTATACATTTCTCCATTTTACTATATAAAGTTATTTGCGCTGTATTTTATATTGGATATACACAACTTTTTATTTTAATATTTATTCATACATTGGAATATATGCATGTTCGACAAATTAGGAAGTAATATATAATAATGTACGTGATTGCATAATTATGTGTACACATTCGAAATATTTATTTAACTTGCTAGATAATGTTCTTTTTGAGTTGGTTAGAACGTAAAGCGTGTTCTTTTATATATAATAACTGATCATCATTATTTAATTAAGGTTGATTTAGTTCTTTTAGCACCATCATTATAATTATATTATTAATAATAATATAATACATTTTCATATAAGCTAAAGCATTAACTTTTAATTGAGTGCCTTTGCTCTACGCGTCAATCAATCATTGTGATCATTAAATTTAACTTTATATCTTGTAATAATAATAATACTAAATATTGGTATTATTATTTTATATTATTTATATATATATAATTGTTCGTTAGGAATAATTACCAACTTTTTTTTATCCTGATCTCTATTTTTTTCCTCCACTGGAAATTTAATATTCATTCACTAAAAGATATACAAATTAAATAATCATTAATCTCAAAACAAGACTTTATTCTAGTATCAATGTATAGAAGCAGTGTTTTCAAAACCGGACCGGACATGAAATCAGTGCTCTTACTGGTTACAGGTTCGATCGGTTCAACCGGTTGAACCATTAATTCAACCGGTGATGACGTCGGTATTATGTAATATCTATTTTAAGTTTTGTAAAATATATATACCATATATTTTACTATAGTTTCAAGTTGTTCACAATAAAAAAATATCGTTACACCAACATAACATGTCAAACTTAAAAAATCAGATAAAATGAAATGTCTAACATAAAATAATAATAATAATAAAACATCTAAAAAACAACAAATAATGCCAAAAAATATCAATATCCCATAATTATAATAAAATATTTAAAATATTATGAAATTATTCATATAGATAATAATTTACGAGAAACTAAACATGTTTATATATAATATACTAGACACATTTATTGAATTATATGAAATTTTTGATAAAAACAAGCATAAAATATTATTTTATAATCATTTCAATAAGAATAAATTATATATAATATATTTTGTTCTACAAATTTGATTTATAATTTTAAGAAAATAAAAAAGAATTAAAATTTTAAAAAGGAAAGAAAAATGAAGGAACATACTGGTTCAACCAGTCAATCGGTTTACTGGTTGAACCGGTTTTTTATCGGTTCCCACTGGTTTTTTATCATGGTGGTTTTGAAGGGTCAACCGGACCGAAACAAGCACTGGTTACAGGTTAAATCGGTTGAATCGGCTGGTTCGGACCGGTTTTCAAAACACTGTATAGAAGCATACTTGAACCAAGTAAATACTAATTTTGACATGATATTAATTTGTTTATGCAGAAAATATCTGTTCCACTTGCTTTTGATGTTATGGTAGGGGCTTGTTGGAGAGAGCTACTTTAAAGTTGTAATCCTCCTATGTTAGGGGCTTGTTCCAGAACCAGGTCAGGTATTCGGGTAATCGGAATTCGGGCATCCCAAATTCATATTTGAACTCGAATCCAAATGAGTACCTGAATTCGAGTTTCTGGTATGAATCTCGATTACCTGAATACGAACCAAATAATTTGTGTGCCTGAATTTTGGTTTCGGATACCCGAAACCCGTTCTTTAAAAAAAAAAACTTTCAAATACATTAATTTAACAGTGTTGTCCAACTCTAAAGAAATCAAAACTTAGGTTTTATAATCGAGAATCATCTATTCTTTGTGATAAAACTTTTCATAATATGATTGTAACCTAAAATGTAGGTTGTGTAGAAGGAATAAGATGATTCATGCACTGAGTTCAAGGGTGTAAAATGTCGAAAAACACCAACAAATTTGTTTTAGCAATTTATTATTTATCCGCAAAACCAGCAATCTATTAGACCCACCCAAGAAAAAGCGATATACCTCAACAGTTAGTCTCAAATTCGCTGGATAATTACCAAATTCCACCGGTGATGGCCACCGAAAACAGTCTCCCTTTACTACCAAACACGCGCGGCACACCATGGGTTTGTCACGAGTGATTGGCTAGCTCAGGCGCAATCCTTTGGACACCGAACTTTTTTTTTTTGTTAAAGGCTGGGGTGGGAATCGTGTATATTCGGGTAATCGGGGGTATTCTAGTTCATACCCAAACCCGAATAATTCGGATACCTGAAACCAATACGGGAATACCAGATCGGGTCTGGTGGAATCTGAAAACCTACACGACCCCAACTTCCACCCCTACTCATACATTCAATTTTACGACTCCTGTGACTACTTTGTATTGTATCCAACTAACTATATTCTAGTACATATCTTTACTATAGAGTAACTATACCCAAAAAAAATTTTAAATATTAATACGAAAAAAGAATATGCAGACAATTTTTCAGGAAATTTGACTTCTTTTTAATCATAATTCGGGGTGAAAAGGTGTTTGGAATCAAACTCATGTTTTCCCCTTAATTGGGTAAGATTTATGTCATTACACAAAAACGGAAATTCACTAAATTTGACTATTTTAGCTAATTTATTAGTTGAGATAGTTCAGTATTTATATCAAACAAAATAGTACTTAAAATTCGCACTTGGTATACTTAGAATCTTATAATGCATTTGGATTGAGTCACTTGAAATTATGAATTTATGCTTTCAAATGCATTATAACTGTTTGGCTAAATATAATCAAGAGAATTTCAAATTTATCTCATTTCAATTTAGTAGTATTTACAAAGGATTTCAATACACACAAATTTGATATCATTTGAAATGCATTCTTCCAGATTAAATCATTCTATCCAAATACACGATTAATTCTATTGAGAATTACACGATGTATCATATGTGTACTCATAGACAAATTGCTACTCATTGTCTATAGCATAACATCACACCCTGTAACTGCGGCGGGTAACATCGGTGTTGTTTCCATACGTGAAGTCGAACACAACAAGTCTCATAGTACAAAATTAAACTAAAATCAGTATTTTATTTCATAAAAAATAATTATTTCTGACAACTTGGAATTTATAAGTTACAAAATTGGTCAAAAAATTGTTCTTTGATTAATATTTTGTAAGAAACATTGAACCTTACGTCAAAATAATAACATTTTTTTCAAAAAAATTTAAAATTTATTTAGAAACAAATTTGCAGGTTAATTTAATATGTGATGGATAATCATTTGTCATTATTAAATGAAAATATTAAAACAGAATAATCATGCTTATGATGTAAAGTTGTATAATGGTTATATCTTAAAATAGTTAATAACCATTTCATTGAAATTTAAGTATATTTCAAGTATTGAATTTTGAAAGTTTTAAGTTTAATCAAATTAATATGCAAGGCATTCACTTCTATTATTGCCGATTTGGTTGTTCTATAGTTATAATTAATATATTGTCTGTTTCTGCTAAAAAAAATTTTAGTTAGATTATACACATGTTCAGTTAATAAATTTTTCATAATTTAGTGATAATTAATAATAATTTTATTTATTTATTTTTATCTGTCAAACGAGGGGTCGTTACAGGTCTACTTTTAGTCTCAATCAGTCTCCATTTTTTATTTAATTAATAAAATATATATAACTTGTTCTGTTCAGTTCATATAAAAATTTCTAGCTAGATGATACGCGTGTTCACGTTTTATTTATTCGATGAAGCGTAGGATATATCCAAGGAATAATTTGGATATTATGCGATATGGAGTGACGAATATTCCTTATCCTCTAAATCTTTGATCAAGTGGACTCTTCTTATTTTACAAGGATCCATCGTATAAGGAATTTCTATTATTGTACTTCTTTTTATACAAATTCTATTATTGGACTTATTTTTATATTATTGTACAAATTGTTTTTAATAACGTCAAGGAAATTCTTTAGTACGAGGCTTTATGTTGTTATTGTATAAAAAAATAAGGTTTTGCCTCAACTAACACTTATAGTTTTTGGCCTAGTGATAAACGTTTGATCATAAGAAAACTTAAGTCTTTAGGCTGCATTTGGAATCTTGGATACTGAAGTTCTCATGCTACAAAAGTTTGTTTTTGAGTTTTTGTTCACAATCGATAAAAAGAGTGTTTTGGATTTTTTATTTAAAGTACTTCTATATTAGTTTGCTTAAAGTTAGAAAAAATTGATTTTAAACAAGATATTAAGTGTGAGAAATGAAAGAACGGAGGGATTGATCATTGAAACCTTGATATCAAATGAAATAGCATATAAGTCATAATTGTTGAGAGTTGTCCCGCATTGGAAAACTAAAAGCTATGTTAGCTTTTTATAAGATACATGTGTTACTCCACTCATTACCGATTGATTTTGAGTTGCAACCACATGTATTCTTAATATGATATCAGAGCAGACTCTTCATGTGATTGTCATTCCACCAGCATGCTCACCGTCAACAGTGTTATCAATCCACGTGTTTAACTTATATAATGTCACAAGTGAGGGGGTGTGTTGAGAGTTGTCTCATATTGGGAAAATAGAAGCTAGGCCAGCCTTTTGTAAGACACATGAGTTACTCCACTCATTGTCAATTGGTTTTGAGTTGGAACTCATTCATTCTTAACAATAATAACTGACAAAATAATAGTTCTTGATATTATCCCAATGTATCAAACCACTGATCTGGATATTTTGGGTTTGATATTTCCTAAGGAGACTGTCTTTAAGAGCATCGACAAATTCACCCAAAAAAGAGGGTTTCGGTGTACATTAGACAAACTCCAGGGTACAAAATGTATATACAACAAATTACGTAATGACTTAATTACCCTCGAATACTAAAAAGATACTATGGTCCATACTAGCACCAGAAATCCAGTAATCTTATTATCTTCAGCCACGCCAAATGTCACAACGCAACTCTATCTTTTGGCTGCAACAAACCAAAAACAAAACCAAACAAAAACAAATGGCAACACCTCTCAAATACACACAACTTCCTCCCATCTCTTCCATCCACGTATTCATAAATACATGGAAAAATATCAAATGCTATTATATTATATTTGTAAGTTTATGAATAGACACATAATGTGTGCAAATTATTGACTTATCTAAGATATTTTGATTTAAAACATTTATCATGTTAGTAAAGCGATCGAGACGTGATCCTTGGGATTTCTTACGATTTTAAAATTTTGAATCTCATTATTGTAATCAATTATAGTTTTTGGTAAAACGGTTTGGTAAACGCTTACAAAATCCAAAAAAAGCGAGGAAATAGCCGTTGGTTATAGACATTTGGGTAAAAGAATATTTAAAAAGTTTAAGTTTTGTCAACTATATATATATATATATATACATTTTTTGAATTCTTTACTGCACGTTAACTAGAGCCCGTGTTAAGACATCATTTTTGTATTAATAAAATGACTTCAATTCTTAAGAGAGGCCCTTTAATTTAAAAAACAAAGATAAATTGTAAAGTGGAAGGCGGTAAAAGATAATAATAATAATAATAATAATAATAATACTTTAGTCGCCACTTATTCTAAAAATAAAGCGTTTAGCCGTCACTTATTCTATAAATAAAAATAAAGGGAAAAAAGAGAAAAAAATTTGATGGGGAAGGATTTCATAGCTGAAATAGGAGTAGGTCCCTCCATATTATCAGGTAATCATACATGAAGAGGAAATTATGCAGATTTAGTTATTGCGCCAAAAAATAATAGAGCAGCATACAACGTAATTTTAAAAATTTATAAATAAAGTATACAATTTTGTTGGTTCCATATTTTGTTTGTTCAAATTAAGCAGAAAGGAGAACAATACGTGGAGGCACTGCGACGATTTTGTATGTATACCAAATCAATGAAATTTATTAGTTTCTAAGAAATTATCAACAAAAGTTATAACTTTTTGTTGGTTCGAATTAAGCAAAAAGGATAACAATATGTGGTGGCACCGCAAGTCGGCAACTACGATAAACGGACACTGACACGGCGACATTGACACGACACGGACATGGCAATATGGATTTTCAAAATTTTCAAGATATGACATGGCTGTGATATATATATACTAACCAAATTCAAGAAACATATAAATAAATGCATGTCACTGGAATAATTATAATATCACTCATACTAACACCAAATACATATTACTTTAATTAATATACATTTAACAAACAAATCCAAATAATATATAACACCAAAATATTCTTACCAAATTCAAAAATAATATATATAAATGTATATCACTGAAATCATCATAGTATCACTCATACTAACAACAAATGCATATTACTACAATTAAATAGAGTTTAAGTAATACCTCCAAATTTCATTTTAGCCAAAAAAAAATTAAATTGTACAATTATCACTCAAAAGTGTAATTTCTGTCTCGGACACGACTGGACACCCCCAGCAGCCATGTCCGACACGGGTGTCCGATTTTGAGTAGAAATGGCAACGGGGCGGGTTTGGGACGGGTTTGGCCAATCCCAGGACCCGCCCCGCTACACATAAAACCCATACCCGCCCCGCCCCGCTTAGACCCGCCGGGTTCGCGGGTTTACCCGCCCCGCCCCGCAAACAATTTTTTTTTTTTTTTATAAAAAAAAAATTTGGTAGAAATTAATTTTGAAACACAAAAATTGAGTTTTGAGATTGAATTTAATGTTTTCCTCTAGTAAATATTTATAATAAGCATCGTAAAACTATCTTTAAACTATCAAATATTTATTATTTAGTTTTTATTCCATTCAAAATGTTCAACTTCTTTACCATAAACACATGAATTTTGATATGAAATTAAACAATAACACATTATTGTACAATCAAAGAAGTTAAATGTATATTCAATATTAATTTTTTTTTTAAAAAAAATAAAAAATGCATAGCGGGGCGGGTGCGGGGCGGGTTCGGCCAATCCCAGGACCCGCCCCGCCCCGCTTCCAAACCCGGTTGAAGCGGGTTTGGACCCGCCCCGGCGGGCCGGGTTCAATACGGGTCCGGGTTTGAACCCGCCCCATTGCCATCCCTAATTTTGAGAGGAGTGTACGACACGGGTGTCCGATTTTATTTTATTAATAAAATAATGGACACACCACGTGGCGTATCCGACACGTGTCCGATAAGTATCGATGTTCAAGAAGTGTCCAACATTGCACCAAATGATTTTTAGGAACATTCGTTCATCATAAGTCAGCAACAACCCTAATTAAAGATAAGAGAATAATTTTATTCAAATTCAGCCTTGTAATTAGTGCAAATTATTGCAAAAATTTATTTAATGTCTTGGCAAATGGTTATTGATTGTGAGTTTGATACTACTTCTAAAACATATATAGATAAGAATATTTCAAAAATAATATTTTTATTCAAATATTGTTAACCAGACACTGTCTCAAAGGTAGCAACCACTCCGAATTGAAGGTCATGGCCATTAACAAAACGGAATATGATGACATCATTCCGCCAAATTTTTCTTTTTCATTTTACACCTGACAAATATCATCTCACAAATTACGTCACCAAAATATTGTTTTTTATATTTTAATTTTTATATAAAATTTTCTTGATATTCAATATATGTGTATATGTTTTCTTTTGAAGAAGGTTTGATTAAAATTGTGTATTTGTTAAATTATTTATAAAATTATTAAGGAACTAGATTTTCGGCCATTCTACATAAGGGGGCGGACACACCGTCGCATCCTTTTTTTTTTCTTTTTTTTTTTTTTTTTGATTTACAAGGTATCCAGGCTTTCGCCTGACTAATCCTTGGGTGACGGAACCGGCCCCTCAACTCCGCCACCAGGTAAACCGAGGGATGTGCCCAAGCTGACAGACATCTGTGGGAGAGGACCTACAGGCCACGACCCCAGAGCACACCCCCACAATTTTTCAGCAGGGAATGCGCTCCACACGAGAATCGAACCTGGCGCCGAGGGGATACCCCCTACGTCACCACAGACCTTACCAACTCGGCTATGCCCCTGGGGGCACCGTCGCATCCTTTGGCAATAGGGGCAAGTGCCCATTTGGAAAAAAATACTTATTTTAGAAAAAAAATATATTTTACTTCTGAAAATTATAATTTGTTCCTAAAAAAATTATATTTTCTCCCCCTAAATTTATATTTTGACCATTAAAATTTTGTTGCCTCCCATAATTTATTTTATTATTATTTTTCTTCCTCTTCCAAAATTTATGCATCCGTCCTTGTTACTATATATATAATGTATAAAATAAGATGAAAGTGTATACACTCCCTTATTTAATATAATGATTAACATGTGATTTTATATATAGGCATTTACGTGTACACCTTCGAGATATTTATTTGACTTGCTACATCCTACGTTGAGGAATGGCTAGAACGTAATTAAGCGTGTTCCCCTATTTAGTTAAATTAAGTTTACTAATTATAAAGGTAATGGCAAGTGCTAAATCACCATAAAGTTTACTAATTACAATATTATCCTATTTTATAATATAAATCAAATTAATTACAAAAAATTGGTTACACTCCAAAAAAAATAACTTTAAAAAAAATTGTAAACAAATGAATAACACAAAAAAAAAAAATGTAAAAGCAACGTGTTTCTAACCAAGAAAATGCCAAAAGCCTTGTTAACTTTAGTGGAATTCTCTTTGCTCGTACGTGTCAATAGTTGTGTGATTAATAAACTGGACTATATCTTGCAGGGTTCATGGTCGATCATTTCAGGCCAATATCTAATTATATTCGTGTCTCTATTATTTGAATAACCTTATAGATGAAAACTATAATCTTAATCCAAGAAGCTCATGCTAAATCACTAATAAATATAGATGAATATGCTGAATCGTACTTGAATCCATAATAATTGATATTTCTCCAGATCTGAGTACAGCGGTCTTCCAGATCTTCATGATTAGGCTTGAGAGTCATTTTAAACTTCTCTCGCGCTCTGTAACTACTGACGGAATATAGTAAGAATGACTCGATCGTGTGACCTGGGGACCGTGACCCCTTATTTATATATCAGGATTTCTATTTTAGCCCATCAATCAAATAGAAAAGCTCATTTGTCTCTACACATTAAAGGTCCATACCATGTTAGACCCTTATAGCCCAACTTTATTAACTTTATTTGGGCCAAAACGTAAGATATCAATAATACACAATCAGTTACATATGTAGGCCCACATTAGAGATTATATTCCAACAATCTCACATTTTGGCCACATATGTTACCTTATAAAATTGTGTAAAACTTTATGAGTTCAAACTTTTGCTATCATTATCAAAAGCATTCCGAACAATCTCGTCCATCAATTATATAAATATAGGATCAAAGTGACCTTCGTTACATTTATCGTAACTAGATCCATCAATTGTCACGTATATCCATATAACCAAATGACATAGATCAAATATGGATGTGTAGCATTGAAATTTAATGTAATGTGATCTTAACATGCATATTTCCAACTAATCCTCCTAATGACTCAAAAGAGTCACGTAACAGACTTTCAACCAAATGCTAAACCGCAAACTGAATGTTAAACTGCAATGAGAGTTAGCACTTTATTTCAGAGTAAGCGAACATCAGTCCTTACTCTATACAGAAACTTTAATCATGTCAAATGAGCCAATACTCCTAATGAATACAAATTCCCAGTATACAGACATATTATCTATGTGGACAACACTCATGTGTGTCACATGCCCATAAAACACGGCAAACTCTTGGCAACCAGATCCGTAATTATGGAGTTTGTGCTAACATGCTCAATTAACACATGGTTACTCTGCATTTTCCTTCACAACCAGAAATTCCATGTCAAAATGGTTAGACTTCAATGAGATTCGGTTGCTATTTGAATATAACTCAGCGGATTTATTATCACAATTGATCCTCAATGGTTTTTCAAACCAGTAATCATGCCCAGCGATAAAAATTCACAGATTTATTCAGCGTCCGAATATCCGACAATCTCCAAATCTCAAATATCCGATACGTAAGCATTAATCCTTAGTTCTTTTTAGATACTGCATTACCCGCTTAATATTCCAATATCGAGTTTCTTAAATAAATGTCCAACATTTCAACAATGTACGCAATATGAAGACACGTACAACTTTGTGTATATATTAGAGCAAACTGAATTTGCTACTCTTAGCAACAAACATATCTTCATGTGCACAGTCACTCATGCCATATATACTTCGCACTTTATCAATACATGCATATATCGTTGCTAGTAAAATGACATTTACATAAAGCACCAGAATAAAAAAATTGCTCCCACTGAATTTGGTATATATGCACTGATCAACGACGTTCTCCCTAAACCGCATGAGATTATCACCTTAACAAATTTTTGATACCATTATGGGATACCAACATTACACCATAAATGGACTTCTTTAGATCGTATACAAGGTGCTTTGAACTTTGGATTCAAGGCTCTCCTGTTGCACAATGTATATTGTTCCACCAATGTCACTAGTAACGTTTATTTGATGCAACCCCAAATCATAATGAGCTACAAGTGTCATATTGATTCTAAAAGATCATTCATCAAAACCAACGAGAAGGTCTCTTTATAATCATTGCCATCCTTTTGAATGGACTCTTTAGCAACTAGGCGTGCTTTATACCTTTTCAACATTGCCTTCTGAATCCTTTTGGTCATAAACATACGTTTACAACTAATCGATTTCATACTTTTAGGCAGCATGACTAGTTCCCAAAATGCCATTATCCTTTATTGATTACATCTCATTCTTTATGACTTCAATCCACTTTTCAAACTATCGTCTTTCAGACCCATGTCAAACTTGTTCTTTTAGATACACAACATGATCATCAGAATTTATGTTTCTCATTTCTCTAGTAGACCTTCTTAATGTCACTTTCACCGGAGGTTGTTGATATAATTGCTCGTCATTAGCATGTGAAAAATTATGTGTGTCAACAAGTTGTTTGTTCTTGGGATTTGCATCTAAACCAAAATTAGGAATGGATACCTGAACATGTTTAAGTGCAACTACGGGAACATTAATATATCCCCCCCCCCCCCCCCCCCCCCCCTTAGAGTTGACTTTCCCTACTACTCACTCCCACTAAAGTCAACATCCTCGATAACTTGGCATTCCTCATTTCGAAAAAGAATATATTCGATAGATCATAAAACTTAAAGCACATCGACTTTCTAAGTATCCAGCTAAGAAGTATATAACATACCTTAAATACAACTTTTCATTAGGCTTATAAAGCCAAATTTGGCTAGGCAATCCCAGACATGCAAGTCCCAAATGCTAGGTTCTTGCTTGCCCACATCTCGTATGGGATTCTAGTCACTACTTTACTTAGACTTAATTCAGGATATAAACTGTAGTTTTAATGTTTGCGACTTCTTAAAGTTAATTTGTCTTCAATGACATAATTATTTTCATGCATATTGTAATGTCTCGATGTGACCCAGACATGTTTTATTTGCTTATTGGATACTTATGAGATAATTACGGTATGACGTTGACTCGAGTTCGAGTTGAACCACGTATGAGAAAGGATATATTGGGTAGTGAAATGGTAACAATGGACATAATTATGTGAGGAAAGATAATCAAGTGGGAAAATAATATGAAATTTGTAGTAAGGTGGAAACCATGATATGGTGTTCTTGTTATACATGCTTAATTATGTCATTGTTATAGTGGGTTCTTTACATGGAAGGCATGGAGTTGATGCATGCTAGACTACATAGACTCCACTTGCCATGATATGACTTATGGAAGCTTTAAACTTAAGTATATATGCATACATATCAGCTTGGAAAAGCATAACACACACCATATTACACCTACTAAATCTCTACATCACTCCTCATTCTCTCATTGCTTATGATTGTTAGATTTCTTGGATTTCAACTTGGAAATCAAGAGATAAAGTTATGTGAAGTGAATTCATAGCTTCTTGGTAAGGATTATGTACTTTGTATACTTGTTTTATGTTGGTGAATTATGACTTGGAGTTGAAGCATGGAACTTGGGGGTTCTTGAATTGCTATAAGTTATACTGTACACACTTGAGTTGTATTGTGATAGAAACATGTTTAGATCATGATATAATGTTGTTTTATAAAGTTTTGAGAGGATGATTTGAAGTGGAATAAGTAAAGTATGAAGATAGACATGAAAAACGACATGTCTGAAAATGTTGTTGTAGATCGATCGGTACGATCGATAGGATCGTACCGATCGAGCAGTGAGTCAGGGGAATGTTTAAGGTGGTGTAGGTAGCGATCGATCGCTGCATGCGACCGATCGATCGTTAGAATGACGTAGCATTTTATAAAATTCAGACTTAAATACCGATCGCTCGCTAGAAGTGATCGATTGATCGCTAGGACAAATTTGTTGAAAATGTTATGTTTTCTAGAAAGTTTGATGTTGAAGCCTAGTTTGACATGATATATTGTTGATATTCATGTAGCACCATCACATGGGACAGGACAGAGAGGCGGTTACTCATTGACGCCTACACTTATATATGTTATACATCACAACGGGTATGTGATATGTATATGTTTTCGTGTTGATTCTTGGATTATTTTACGGTTTATGGTATATATTTTTATATTTCAGGAATCAATGTTGAAATGCATAAAAGTAAATGAAATGAGCCAAAATTGATGAAAAAGGACCAAATCGAGCCAACGCGTCAAAGCCGGGAAAGGAAGAAAAAATCAAAAGAAAATAAAAAAAAATATAAAGGGCCGATCGATCGAGACCCAAATCTCGATCGATCGGCGGTGGCAGAACATTTAGTTAGCGATCGAGCAGTCAGTCTCGATCGATCGGCCGAAGGAATTTTCTGAAAAATAAATTCCTTATAGAGTTTGGGTCCAAGAGGGAAGTCCTTGATTCTTATTCCTTGATATATATGCACGAAAATAACAACCAAAATCATACTTTATAACCTGGGAATAGTCTCCACTCCTCCATACTCCATATCACCTTCATCCACCATCATCACTTCAACCTAGGAATTGGAACAAGCCAACAAGAGAATCGAGGAGCACGATCCAGAAAGAAGCGCGGAAGGATCGAGAATCAACGAAGAAGTCGACTTGGGAGTTTACTTTTACTTTTCTATTATTGTTTTATATGAATAATTGGATTTGTTGTGTTTTTGATGATTGAGAAATATCAATAACATAGTTTTTCCTATTGATTTTGAGATTGAATTTATATATCCTCTATGAGCATGTGTTATTGTTTTTAATGCTTTTGAAGGATTGATCACCTTTGAATGATATTTTATTATAATTGAGATCGAGAGATGAAATTATAATACGATATAATAATTCATGCCGTGTGTTAAAGATTGAGATCGAGAGATAAAATCACATACGAGTGATAGCTTTGGGTTGTTTAATCTAAAGTTAGTGGTTTTCATAAAGCACATTCAATATTAAATTGTTAATTAAGTGAACGAGAGTTACTTGTTGCTATTTGATGTTAGACTTAATATAGCTCGAGAGAGTATATTGAATAAATTCGGAAAACCCGTCACCTTAGAGATGTACGAAGAAAAGAATTGTAAGAGTTGGGTTAGGTGAATAATTGTCTTGATAATTCTTGCCTGTGGATTTTTCTCGTGATCGTCGATTGTTTTGGTTGGATTAGATTAGTTTAATTATTGATTAATTATCGTAGGTTAAATATAGTTAAAAGAAATCTTATTTGGTACTTGCCTGTTAGTCCCTGTGGGTTCGACAATCCGTATTCTTCCTATCTATACTAAAACTTGACACCATGCACTTGCGGTCTTAAATCGCTAGATTGGAATTAATTGTTTAAAATAAAAGCGATCAAGTTTTTGGCGCCGTTGCCGGGGATTAACTTTAGTAATATCATACTAGGTTCTTTGACTGTAATTTAACCATTTTTGTTTATTTCATTCGAAAAATATATATATATTTATATAAATTTATTTTGTTTTTGTTTTGTTTGTCTTGTGAGGTACTTGGAGATGAAACATCAACAAGCCTTCACAAGCTTTGCCCAACAACGTTCCGAGCCATTCTACGCTGTTTGGGAGAGATTCAATGAATTGGCCAACACATTCCGGTATCACAACTTTTCGAACTATACTCTCCTGCAATATTTCTTCAAAGGGTTGGATGTACAGACACCAGAATGGGTATTGAGTGGAGCACTGGTGACTGGGAGTCCCCTGGTTGATAGAGATGAGGACAGTGTGGTGCACCTGTTCAATGATATGACGGACTTCGATCATCACTGGCATTGTGATCCTTCACTACAAGGATGGAGTCACCAATACCCACCGGAGCCTCACTACCCTATTGATACGCCACAACCATTTGAACATCGCGAAGAGAGGAGAGATAGTTCTGCAGACGTCACGACTCAGTTAGAGGATACTTAGTAAGATTCATGGCATCAACTGAGAACAGTTTGGAGTGCCAAACCAACTCCATGTGTCACCTGGAGCAGCAAATGGCAGTCCTCATGGAAACAATTTCAATTAGCTGCCAATAGGAAGAGATGAGGGCTACAAATCAAGAGGCAACGAATTGAGTTTGGTTATATGATGAATATCACTCAACCAACCAAGTTTGGGGGAGTGATCCTACTAGTGTGGAAGAGTCAAGGGAACTTGAGCCTCTTCAAGAGATTGAGACTACTTCAGAGATGTCATCCGAGAAGTTCCCATGTAAAGATGAGTCGAATGTGATGTTGGAGAAGGAAGAAAATTTCAAAGATTCCGATTTGAGCTCATCGATGGAGACATGTTCTATGCCATATGTGGATCCGTATTTTCCATCGATGCCAATTTCACCGCACTACATCCTCCAAGATATGAAGCCAAGTCAAGAATCATTCTCACATGCCTGCCACTTTAAGACGAATGTTGTTGGAGCGACGATCTTACACTGTTATAATCTTGCCAATCTTGAGGGCATACTGAATGAAGACCCATTAGTGGTATCATACGATACTTACTATGGGCGGCAGCTGCTCTTTGATGGTTGCTTCTGATGGTCAAGCCGATAACTAGAAATCAGCGCTTCTTGGGAGGCAACCCAAGCATATCCTTTTGCTATTTAGTTTTGTTTTATTTTCAATTCTTGCATTTAGTTTGTTTATCTCTCAAGTTGAATATTTTACCATTTGCGTTCTTCTCTTGCTAGGTACTCAGTTGGAGCAATGAACCCCTACAACAGTGGAACTTTCAAAGCAAATCTTCCTCAACCTCATGCAAGCGTCTTGATCAGGGGAGTTTATTTTTTTCCTTTTGATTCATTTGAACATTGAGGGCAATGTTTGATTTAAGTTTGGGGGAGTGGCTTGCATGTTTACTTGTTTTGCATGTTTACTTGTTTTATCTACATGTTGTGTGCTTAATTGACACTTGAATCGTCCGATTATTATAAGCTAAAAAAAAAATTAAGATTTCAAACTTGAGAAAAGAATGAATTATAGTAGTGACTATTCAATGAGGATTTTGATCTCACTATGCATATGAACTTGATTTTTATTGGACTTGTACATGAATATCCTAATTTGAGTTAGCATGTCAAGAATGAGGAATATATTGAGCACAATGAGTTATGATATTGTGGATTGCATGTTGAATAGTGATAATTGTTGTGAACTTAATGATTTGTCTTGAGCATCTTAGAGTTAACCTAGAACTTATTTGATGATGACCCTTTGATGCGAAATTTTATAGTTACAAACTTGACTTGGAAATGATCTAGGCGATCTTTTGACCTTTTGAGCCTTTCAAGCTTACCATGTTTATATCCATCCCTAGTGTCCCATTTGAACTTTATTGAAAAAGAATGGTATATGCATTGCATATAATTAGACCCCATTCAACATTTTTTGGCAAACTCATTATACCCACATTTATGAGCCTAAATTGAAAGAATTATCTTTACCTAAAGGGAGTATAATGGTTCTCATTAGATGCACATTATTTGCTATATTTTGATGAGCTAATTGTTGAAAAAAATTGATGAATGAGAAAAGAAAAAGATAGATAAAGCCTTGAGAAAAAAAGTGACTACATAAGACCCAAAGTGGCCAAGGCTATAAAAGAAAAAGAAGAGAAGCTCAAACTTGTGCTAAAAATTTGAACTTTCCATGATTATACTCTCTTCTTTGTGTTACCCTATCTTTTCTTTGAAGCCAACACCAAAGGCCTTACATTATAAGCTTAAAAAGTCCTTTTGATCCAAGTCTAGGGAGTAACTATCATTAGTGGAGACGTTGTTTGAACATAGGCCTATATGATGCTTGATGATAATCTCGACTTTGAGTTGATTAACATGATTTGATCTTGATTATGTGCATGAAACTTGAGATTGACTATAGCACACACACACGTTCCGATTTTGAGATGTATTGCTTGAATTAGGAGAAAACACGTCTTGTCAACTTTTGTATATGTGCATGAGATTTCTGAGAATACGCAAGTCATGAAATATTTGTTTCAAATATCAAGAATGAACTCTACCTTATGATTTTAATGCTTAATCGAGGACGATTAAGTATAAGTTTGGGGGAGTTGATAAGGTTGAATATTACGCGTTTTTTTGCTCTGATATGCATATGTTTTCGTGTTGATTCTTGGATTATTTTACGGTTTATAGTATATATTTTTATATTTCAGGAATCAATGTTGAAATGCATAAAAGTAGAGGAAATGAGTCAAAAATGATGAAAAATGACCAAATCGAGCGAACGCGTCAAAGCCGGGAAAGGAAGAAAAAATCAAAAGAAATAAAAAAATATATATAAAGGGCCGATCTATCGAGACCCAACTCTCGATCGATCGGCGGTGGCAGAACATTAGCGAGCGATTGAGCAGTCAGTCTCGATCGATCGGCCGAAGGAATTTTCTGAAAAATAAATTCCTTATAGAGTTTGGGTCCAAGAGGGAAATCCTAGATTCTTATTCCTTGATATATATGCACGAAAATAACAAACAAAATCATACTTTATAACCTAGGAATAGCCTCCACTCCTCCATACTCCATATCACCTTCATCCACCATCATCACTTCAACCTAGAAATTGGAACAAGCCAACAAGAGAATCGAAGAGCACGATCGAGAAAGAAGCGAGGAAGGATCGAGAATCAACGAAGAAGTCGACTTTGGAGTTTTCTTTTACTTTTCTATTATTGTTTTACACGAATAATTGGATTTGTTGTGTTTTTGATGATTGAGAAATATCAATAACATAGTTTTTCCTATTGATTTTGAGATTGAATTTATATATCCTCTATGAGCATGTGTTATTGTTTTTAATGCTTTTGAAGGATTGATCACCTTTGAATGATATTTTATTATAATTGAGATCGAGAGATGAAATTATAATACGATATAATAATTCATGCCGTGTGTTAAAGATTGAGATCGAGAGATAAAATCACATACGAGTGATAGCTTTGGGTTGTTTAATCAAAAGTTAGTGGTTTTCATACAGCGCATTCAATATTAAATTGTTAATTAATTGAACGAGAGTTACTTGTTGCAATTTGATGTTAGACTTAATATAGCTCGAGAGAGTATATTGAATAAATTCGGAAAACCCGTCACCTTAGAGATGTAGGAAGAAAAGAATTGTAAGAGTTGTGTTAGGTGAATAATTGTCTTGATAATTCTTGCTTGTGGATTTTTCTCAATATCGTCGATTGTGTTTGGTTGGATTAGATTAGTTTAATTATTGATTAATTATCGTAGGTTAAATATAGTTAAAAGAAATCTTATTTGGTACTTGCTTGTTAGTCCCTGTGGGTTCGACAATCCGTATTCTTCATATCTATACTAAAACTTGACACCGTGCACTTGCGGTCTAAAATCGCTAGATTGGAATTAATTGTTTAAAATAAAAGCGATCAGTAATGATGTTCCATTTCTGATCATTATATCCTGATATATGATGCTGATGTATTGTTGATTTAGATATGCGATGGATATCTTGTTTATTGAGATATGAGATTATTATGAATATCAGATATGACTGGTGTTGTGAGGCACGGTGTTGTTGAGGCATGTGATTGATGCTATAGGTATGCTAATGCTGAGTATATGCTTTGGCATGTTGTTGAGATTGATGACACGATGGGTATACCATTGGTGACCATATGCTTTGGCTGTTATATATGTGAGGACGGTTATATGATATGTGCTGCTAATATGAAGATGTGAGGAGATTCCACTGACATATTGAGTTGAGATAGGCATATCATATCGGTCATGTTGCCATTGTTGGGCATGTTGTACATCTATGTATGAGGATGATAGATTGATGCCACGATAGGTATGCTAGTGTTGAGCATATGCTTTGGCATGAAAGGTATACTCTGGTTGAGTATATGCTTGGACTGTTATAACTTGTGAGGACGGCAATATGATTTGTACTGCTAATATGAAGATGTGAGGAGGTTCCACTGACATATTGAGCTGAGATAGGCAAATCATATTTGTCTCGTTATAACAGAATGATAGATGAGACATGTAATACCATATTTGTATATTGTGTTATGAGGTTTGTACAGGGATATATACAGGAACGACCAAAGAGGAGTATTGCAAATGCATAATTTACAAGAAGTTGTTTATATTGTATTGATGCATTATCTTGATGTTATTGTGAACATCATTTCAATACTCATGTTTTGTATGATTGTTCTGTTCGGACTCATAGCTGGGGAGAGCTGGGATTGTGAGTCTACCTTCTGCTGCTAGGCATTAAACTGAGCGAGATTTGATGATTTGTGTAGAAAGATGAGTTTTAAGAGAACTAGAAACTATTTATTCAAAACTATATCAAATAAGAGATACAATGTAGGTTTATATAGACTCATAATACTAAAGAGTCCTAAGAAAAGAAAACACTCCAATAAATCAAATACAAAGATTATCTTAGCTCCTTATCTCATAACAATCTCTATCTATCTATTTATTCAACACTCCCCCTCAAGCAGGGTCATATATGTCTATCATGCCCAGCTTGGAACAAAAATCTTCAAATAAAGGATGATAAAGTGCCTTAGTTAAGATGTCAGCAAATTGCATGTGAGTGGAGACATAATTGAGATCAATAATTCTCTTCTCGATCTTTTCATTGATGAAGTGTCGATCTAAATCAATGTGTTTGGTACGGTCATGATGCACTGTATTTTTAGCAATGTTTATGGCGGCTTGATTATCACACATCATTTCAACTGGATGATTGTTGTCTAGCTTGAGTTCACTTAGCAACCTTTTCAACCACATTCCTTCACATATGCCTTGAGCCAAGGCACGATACTCTGCTTCTGCACTGCTCCTAGCTACAACAGTTTGCTTCTTACTCCTCCATGTTACCAGATTTCCCCATACAAATGCACAGTAAGCAGATGTTGATCTTCTGTCAGTGTGAGAGCCAGCCCAATCAGCATCACTGTAAACTTTGACGCTTCTGTTTGTTGACTTCTTGAAGAACAAACCCTTCCCAGGATTTCTTTTGAGATACCTCAATATTCGATATACAGCATCCATATGATCATTGGTTGGGTTATTCATAAATTGACTGACAACGCTAACCACAAAACCAATATTCGGGCGTGTGTGTGAAAGATAAATTAGGTTCCCCACTAAGCGCTGATACCTTCCTTTGTCAACCAATGGACTGTCTTCTCTTGCTTCCAGCTTTACTTTAGTGTCCATCAGTGTGTCTATGGGTTTGCATCCCAACATTCAAGTTTCCTTTAGGAGGTCCAATACATATTTTCTTTGAGAAATAAAGATACCGTTGGATGATAGAGCAACTTCCATTCCTAAAAAATACTTCAAATGTCCTAGATCTTTCATTTCAAATTCCCTAGAAAGTAGAGCTTTCACCTGAGCCATTTCATCATTGTGGTTTCCTGTGAGAACAATATCATCAACATACACTATAAGATAGTGATCTTTCCTTCCTCTGAATTTTTGACAAACAATGTGTGATCAGACTGACACTGTAAGTAACCGTTCCCCTTTAGAACAGTGGAGAAACGATGGAACCAAGCTCGGGGTGACTGCTTCAGGCCATAAAGGGATTTCTTCAATTTGCATACTTTATTAACCGTAGACTGAGTCCCAAATCCAGGAGGAATATCCATATAGATTTCTTCCTCGAGATCTCCGTTGAGAAAAGCATTCTTGACATCAAGCTGATATAAGGGCCAGTCCATAATTCCAGCAATAGAGAGAAGAACTCGGATAGTATTTAACCTGGCAACTGGAGCAAACGTCTCTCGATAATCAATACCATAAGATTGGGTATACCCTTTTGCAACTAATCTGGCTTTATATCGCTCTATGCTCCCATCAGATTTATGTTTCACTGAAAAAATTCATCTACACCCAACAGTCCTCTTATTTGGAGGTAAATCAGTAATGAGCCATGTTTTGTTTTTCTCTAGAGCTATTATTTCGTCTAGGACAGCAGATTTCAAATTTGGGTCTTGCATAGCAGTCTCAATATTGGACGGTATCTGGACCTGATCTAAACATGACACAAAAGCTCGATATGTAGGAGATAAGTGATCAGTTGAAACAAATTTAGATGTAGGATGTTGAGTGCATGATCTCACCCCTTTTCTAACTGCTATAGGCCTATCATCAGAATCATCAATACTGTGGTTAGAAGAATCAGTATTACCTCTTGGTTTCTCAGCAAAACGTGGATCCAAGGAGGAGTCATGACAAGGCTAAATTTGTTCAGGTTCCCGATGCCTCCTAGAGTAAACTTGCAATGGTGGTTCAGGCACATGAAGTGGATGATGAGAGATTGTGAAAGGCTCTATAATGGGTATGGTTGGCTCTATAATGGGTATGGTTGGTTGGATTGCTGCTGGAGTTTGAGATTCATTCAGATTGCTCTCCCCCGGAATCAAAGAACGAGGATAAAAAGGCTGATTTTCAAAGAATGTCACATCCATGGTATGGAAGAAACGTTTGAGAATTGGTGAGTAGCATTTATACCCTTTTTGGTTGGGAGAATAACCAAGAAAAATGCATTTATCGATCGAGGGTCAAGTTTACCCCGAGAATGTGAGTGGATGTGTACCAAGGAAGTACATCCAAAGATTTTGAGTGAAATAGTTGGTAAAAGGTGCGAGGTAGGATAAGTCCTGAGAAGGGTTTTTATAGGAGCATCAAACTTGAGGATACGAGAGGGCATTCTATTAATGAGGTAAGCTGCAGTCAGAACTGCATCACCCCAAAAAACAAGAAGGTACATTATGGGAAAAGAGTAAGGAGCGAGCAACCTCAAGTAAGTGACGATTCTTGAGCTCAGAGATCCCATTCTGTTGAGGAGTATCAACACATGAACTTTGGTGGATAATACCTTGGGTATGTAGGTAAGCGCCAAGGTTGGAGTTAAAATAGTCACGGGCACTGTCAGTTTTTAATACACGAATACGGGTAGAGAATTGGGTTTGAATCATGGTGTTGAATTGCTTAAAAATGTCACTTGTTTCAGATTTGTCTTTCATTAAGAAAACCCATGAGAGTCTAGTGTGATCATCAACAAACAGTAAAAACCAACGAGTCACGCCGCGTGAACAGTAACCGCGCACATTAACATCCGCGAAAAACTTTGTGGCAAAAAAATTCGTATAAGATCTAATGGCTCTGATACCATGTAGAAAGATGAGTTTTAAGAGAACTAGAAACTCTTTATTCAAAACTATATCAAATAAGAGATACAATGTAGGTTTATATAGACTCATAATACTAAAGAGTCCTAAGAAAAGAAAACACTCCAATAAATCAAATACAAAGATTATCTTAGCTCCTTATTTCATAACAATCTCTATCTATCTATTTATTCAACAATTTGTACTATGTAAAGGATATACAAGATGTATTGTACATGAATGATGTAAGTGAAAGACATAGTGAAAAATCTCAATCAGTAGTGATAAGATCTTAATCCTGTTTACGTAAAATGTGATTTACGTAATTGAACACTTAATTAAGGAATAAGGTGACGAGACCCCACACATATTTACCTTGTCATTTGAGTCATTGGTGTTCAATTATAAAGCTTATCAACCAAGGAACCATTACCGATCATATTTGGATGTTGGAAATCCTGAAAGTTCTATTACCAAATGAACAAAGGAAACCTGGCTTGTTCAAGAATGAAACTTAAATCAAATTCCATGAAATCACGATTATAAAAGTGTTTTCAAAATCATAATGAAAACCATATCATAAATAAAGCTTAAAGACCACCAATAACATCTACAATAGAATTATTGTAATTTCAGAAATAGATGTATCTTTCACCATCAACTAACGACTAGCTCATTAGACAACTTTGCATGGTGAACTAATATGAGTAGTTGCAACCATATCTACCCACCAAATTCAACATGACATTAATGATAAATTAACTTCTAAACAAACAAGGTTAAGAGACACATATTTCTTTATACGCTAATTGGCGTATTTGGGATAATCCTTATTCACATGCCCATTAAAAATTATTGCAAAAGAAACAAGCCGTCACCTTACATTGTATCTGCTGCACCGTATGCTGTGAAGTCCCAAAAGACAATAGTTTTCTTTTCCTTGTTGATCATTTTCCTTTTCCTGGTGATGCCTTTATCCTAATAGATGGATGTCAAGTGAGCACCTTCAGTCTTATCTTATTTCAATCTCTCCTCCTCCAGGATGTATTGCGCAAACTCATTCAAATCCAATTTTCCTTCTGGGTATTGTAACTTTATTTTGAATGGAGTAAATTGCACAAACCAATAGTCAAGACTAAATGCATTAGTATGTCTTTTGACAACTCTAGTCCGAATGCTTTAGTTGAGTGATATGATTGAACATTTCCATAATGCACTCCCTTATGTTCCCTTTCCTTTTGTATCGAACTGAGATAAGTTTAGTCAAAATAGTGCTTGTCTCAACCATTTCGTTTTGCAGCAAAACGATATGCTATTTTGGTAAGGAACTTCTTGACATCACTTTAATCAGAAATGCACCCCTTATGGTATCCGAAATCAAAGTGTTTCATAATCATCAGACTCATGCAATTTGATCACTCCTACAAACACCCCTTTGATCAGCATAACTTTCACTGATTAAAGGTGCGAGATGATCTTCCCTTAGCACATAGTCCAAAAGCACACAACTGAGCAATATCATAACATGCTCTTACAGTTTCTTGCAATTGCAACATCAAGTATTGAGATGCTGTTAAATAGACAAATATAAAAGAAGTTGTAACAAAATAGAATAAATGCTCACATAAATCATAATTGATGCGTATATTAAAATCATAAATAAATCACATGTAGGTGTGGGCCCATAGTAATATACCTAGCACAACATTGATATTTAGTTTTTGGACATAAATAACAATTTGTAAGTGGTACTCTCGACGTCGTAATCCAATATTGATACTAAATCATGTCAAACAACAACCTGTCTTTGGACCGACTATTGTTAACATGTAAAACTTTATAATTATCCCTTTTTTGTTATGACAGGTGTATTTGTAATATGATCAAATGGTAACCTTCATTTGGGCCGATCAAAGTTCACATATATCACAAATGCACAAATATAATTTATGTGTGTTAGTAATTTGGCCAAATTATAATATTCCTTTGGGTCAATCATAATTCACATAAATTACATGTATACAATTACCTTTACACGTGTGTTAGTATTTGGCCAAATTATAACCTTCCTTTGTGCTGGTCATAATTTGCATAAATTACATGCACACAATAACATTAATTAAATATGTTTACATTTAGCCAAAAAATAACCTTCTTTTGGGCCAATTATTTTTCGCATAGATTTAAAAACACTATAATACCAAATATCGTGTCTACAATCTGGACAAAAAATAACATTCCTTTGGGCTGATTATTTTCCGCACAGATTTAAACACACTATAATGCCAAATTTCGTGTCTACAATCTGGCCAAAAAAATAACCTTCCTTTGGGCCGATTATTTTTCGCATGGATTTAGAAACCCTTTAAAGGCATGTGCTTACAGTCTGGCCAAAAAATAACCTTCCATTGGGTCGGTTAATTTCCGCATAGATTTAAACACAATTTAAAGGCAAATATTATGTTTATTGTCTGGCCAAAAAATAATCTTCCTTTGGGCCTATTTTTTTTCCGCATAATTATAAACACAATTTATTTATACCTTAAAAATATCCACATATCTCAAATAAACAATTTTGAATAACAAAATTCAGTTAGCGATAAATAATTCAAATTAAATTTGAAATATAGAATACAAATACAACCCAAGAATTTCTAAGCAATAAACTTTAATTTACTTTAATATGGCCAACATAAGACATAACTGAATCACCAGTATAAATAAAATTCTTATGTATGAAATAAATCTCTTTATGCCTAATAATTATTCATCACCAAATATTTTATCGATATAAAAAAAAAGATAAAATAATGAATAATTCCTAAATCAATTTATTTCATCCAAATAATACTTGATTGCCTTAAATTAACCAAAATTCTCAAAATAAGGCAAAAATCCGCAATTTTGAAATTTTCAATTTTCAAAATCAGGATCCAAATAACCAAACAGGCCCTTAAAAATTTGAAAATCAGAATTCAAAAAATAATAATCAAACAAGGCCTTAAATAATTCCAACTCAGAAATCCTAATTTGATAAAATCCCCAAATGTGGAACCCTAAATTTCCCAATTCAAACCCTAATTCCAAAATCCAAACCCTAGCCACAAGACCCGTAGCCACTGCTGTAGATGCCGCCACATCTCGGACCACTAATGGTCGACCAAGGTCGACCATCGCCGTCTCATCAATGATCACCGATTTGCCGGAAATCGGTGAAATCGCTAAAGCCATCAAGTTTTTTCAAGCGACGCCAATGATTTTAGGAAAAATCTTGTCGAATCCTTTGGTTTCCATCGTCAAACACAACCCTGAAGCCATGGGCTTGAACCTAATCGATGTCTACACTGAGCCAGTGATTTGATTTGGCCAAAATTAACAAAAAACGGCCTAAAACAGAGCCAAATCACGCAGGTCTTAATGACGATTTCCGGCCATCTTTTGCATCGGTTTCCGACGTACGACGGTCTTGTGGTGGTCACCCCATCGTAGGTTTGCCTTACGCCATCAGAGATCGGCAGAGATCGGCCGTGAATCGATCGTGAGTTTCAAATTAATTTTTATTTTCCCCAATTGCACGAATCGAATCCAGATCATAAAATATCAACATAAATTATATCAATTCAAAATCCAAACTCCAGGGGACGGTCCCGGGCTAAGCCCTATCCAACATAAATTAGGTAACTTCGTATAATAATAAAAAAAACTAGTTGGGCTTCCATGTACATCACACAAACTCCAGGGGAGAAATTGTAATTATCCAAAAATACTGGATACCATGTGAAATTACTTAATTACCCTAAATCATGCTACAACCAGAAAATCCAGTAACCTTATCCTCATCCACGCCAAATGGCACAATGGCAGCTCTATTCTTTGCCATAAAAAACAAAGCAAACAGGGAACAGGAACAAAAACTAACTGCAATCAGACCAAAACCAAAATCAAACAGGGAGGAAAACAGAGACACAAGCTGAAGAAACAATGGCAACAAGTTTCCTGACAATTGCAAACAAATTCCTCCCATCTCTTCCATCAACATCTTCTTCACCCCCTTTACCGAAATCTCCTTATCACGTTACCCGGAAACCAAAGATTGTGTGTAAGGCAACAGCAAACGAGGCATCCTCCATTGATACAAAGTCACCACCATGGTCGTTTCTGATAAGCAGGAGGAGCATTTCACTAAACTTCATAGCTGCTACCACATTGATGTTGGGCTACAGAGGCTGTTCTGACGCGAATGCGGCGATTTTTGAGAGGAGTGGTGATGATGAACTCCTGTACAAGTTGAAGGGAGAAAGGAAGAAGAGGCTTGAGGCACAGGGTCCAATCGACTCGTCAGATAATGAGAAAGGTTCTTTTTCTTGTGTTTTCGATTGGCTTCTTGGTTTTAATGTTTGGTATTTTTCAGATTTGAGTTGTATTTCCCTTCCGCTTAAAGTCTACTCATTATATTGTTGGGTTCGTCCAACGGGACATAAACGCCGCAGAAATATAGTTTAGAAAAAAATAACAACCTTTGTTAGATCTAAAGCCGTGAACAACTCTAGACTTATATATATTATATGCAAATATCAAATATACGTACACGAAAAAGGATTACTATTGCTCGATGAGAATCTGAAAGCAATCTGATCACTCAAACGCCAGTGCTAGTTTGATATACGTGCCTCTTCAACCATAAATATGTTATTTTTATAAATATAGATGTCAATTAGTCACTAACGAGTTTTGGGTGCACGAAGGCTAACAGATTAATTGCAAGGCATATATATTATGCTAACGTATATGAGGTCATATGGACAAGTGTGATTCATGACTCTAGTGATTAGTTTTTTTTTTTATAAAAAAAATGAGTTGTTCTTTGAAATGGTGAAGCTTTCAAATATTATGAATTTGTACGATTACAAATAGTATATCAATATTGCTCCCAACATAGAAAGTCATACTTCATAAAGGTTTAGATTTTTATCTAAATGTGAATTTGACATCTTGCAGCCTTGCTCCAAGAACTTGTTAATAAACTCGGCAAATTAGCTAAATCCCTAGAAAAAGAGGATTTTTCTGAAGCAAGTTCGATTCTTAATCCCGGCTTAGACGCTGAATGGGTTCAGAAAGTCAATTTTGCTCTCAATCAGGTGCTTTCATGAATGATGGTTTTTCCAGAAAACTCTTGTTTTAGTAGCTTATCTTTCACAGGCAATTTCTGAAACTTCTTTTCGCATTATTCTGCAGTTGAGCGATACCGGTGAAGAGAGGAAAGAGGTGGATAATATCAATATCAATTTGTCATACTTAACCACCGCCGGTGAGTGAGCTTCATATAAAAAATTCTTGATCAATATATACAATAATAAACAACATATCAGTACTTAGTTCACATCTATGGCGATTCCAAGAGTTGAAAGTGGAAGGGACTTAAAAAGGTCATAGATGACTCTTAATTTTCGAACTTGGGGTCGACCATTTGGCCAAAATTCTAGTTACAGTTTCTGCATCCTTCGAGTATAGCCGCTCGGCTAAGTCTTGAACCTTGGCGTTGACCGTTCGCTAGAGTGTGTTCTCACTCAACTATTATGATATTTCGAGTTAGACATTGACATATAAAATTAACTGATATTAGAGTTAACGAGTAACTTGCTCTTTCCATTTCGCAGTTACAAATAAGGATATTCCAGCCTCTAAAGCAGCTTTGGTGGCAACGGCAAGTGCATTCAAAAAGTGGACTACTCTAAACGGAGTAGGTAAAAAGCTGAAGGGGATTTGAAAGAGGACTGGACTCTGATGTATAGGAGATGGGAATTGGATTCTTGTATGTTTTTCAAAATTAAAAAGGTAAATGATGTATTTGTTGAGTCCTCAAAGTCTTAAGATCTTCGAAACTTTGCATGGAAAATAATACTCATGCTCCAAACCATTCTTCCGCGGGCCAATCGTGCCTTAGATGTCTCGTTTCTAGTTCATTAGTACTGGACCGGCTAAAAGATCAAGTATATGCACAAGTCAAAAATGGGACATATCACCTAGTGAGAAACCAAATCATGCATGTCAAGCCAGCAAATGCTGTGAATTATTATCGTCTCAGAGTATACCCTCAGCATTAAGGACCAGATTATGAGTTTTTAATTATTTTCTAAAATTTTGTCAATTCGGATACTGACCAAAATAATCGATTTTGATTCGATTGATTGTGGTTGGTTTTCGATGAAAAATTTGGTTGGTTGAATTTGACTAGAAAATTTCAGTTATTAAGTTTTTGAATAATTCTGTTTGCTTTGTATGATTTTGATCGAATACTTACCCCCAAACTAAAATGGTGAATAATTCCTTTAATCTATTTTGATTCATATGTAGAAGTTAATCTGGGTTTTCTTGGCACCGACCGGTCTGAGTTGTTCAAAATCGAATATACCAAAAAAATGCAACCATCTCAACTTGCCAAAATTTTCATCAAAAACTGTAGAAACTAAACCGAACTAAAATCGGTTATTTCGGTTGGTACCCTAATTTTCAAGAAAAAATAAACAAATAGAATTTATATATAAAAAAACCTAATATAATATTGAATTTTAGTTTAACTGACTTTTTTTATAAAAATAATCAATATCAAACTGAATAAACAGATTTAATCAGTTAACATACAAAATACTATATTGTGATGGAGAAAAAGATAAGCGAAGGATATCTTAGAATCATTAACATACAAAATACTATATTGTATAATATTTAGTAAAGAATGTTATTTTAAAAATATACTTCTAAGTTCTAACATGCCTATTCTATGATCTGATTTTTGAAGCTAAAATGCAAATACCGGCATGAAATTAATTACTTAAATATCTTTAAAAAACTAGTTTAAATATAACAGAATCATGCGTTTGTTTTTAATAATGATTTGTGTAAATTTTATGTTACTTGCATGTGATGATGATCGATACTAGGTAGTTCGAATCTGCTGCTCTGAATCCACTATTCACGAATGTTGTCGCAAGCTGGTAATTTCACCCAACTAATTCCAAATAGAACTGCAACAACTCTGGTTCTTAAAGTAAATTGCGCAAAGAGTTTATATCGAGTTTGATTTAAGAAACCAAGCGAAAAAGTTCTCGAACTAACCTGCTATAGAACTTATCAAGCAAAGTAAAATTATCAGAGTTAAAACATTCAACATGAAAGCATGCATATTTGTTTTTAGAAATTCGAAGGTGGAGTAACTCTTCTACTTCTCTCTTTCCTCCACCGCATGGAAGAATTCAACTAAAAGACTTTGATTTGTACAGTCACATTCAAACTTAAAAATTAAACAAGGTACATGATGTATTTATTGATGTCCTCATATAAAGAACTTGAATCTACAAACATGTCATTTCAAGTCTTAACTTAGCATGGAAACTAATAATCATGCTCAAAAATCATTCTTCCGCGAGCCAATCGCTCATTCGATGCGTCATTTATAGTTCATTAGTACTGGACTGGCTAAAAGATCAAACGGATGCACGAGTCAAAATGGGGCATATCGGTTGCAATTGCGACCTGTAAGTATCGTGTTTGAGTGTCCGTTCTCCACCCAAGTAGTTGTAATAGTTGCTAAAAAGGGGGCATATCACCTAGTGAGAAACCAATTCATGCATGCCAAGAATTATTGTCGTCTCAAAGTATACCCCTCAGCATTAAGGACAATATATGCATTTTTGTTTCTTTTCTAATGTCAATTCGAATACTGACTGAAATAATCAATTTTGATTCGATTCATTTTGGTTGGTTATTGATGAAAACTTTGGCCGGTTGCATTTGACTAAAAAATTCCAGTCATTAAGTTTTGAACAATTCTGTTTGATTGGTTTCTATTTTGATCGAATGTTCACACCAAACCAAAATTGTGAAATGATTTCACTAATATATTGATTCACATGTAGAAGTTAGTTTGGATATTCTTGGCCTTTTCGTGCAAATCAATAGAATTATTTCAGAATTTCGCTTATGCTGAGCATTTGGCCAAAATTGAACCGACCGGTATACCAAAAAAGTTTCAGCCAAGCGCAACCAGCCAAAATTTTCATCAAAAACTAAATAAAATATATAGAACTAAAATCCGTTATTTTGGTTGGTACCCGAATTTTCAACAAACAAAAAAATTAGAATTTTTAAGAAAAAAACCTAATATAATATTGAATTATATTTACATATTTGTTTTATTCAGTTTAACTGACTTTTTATAAAAATAATCAATACCAAAGTGAATAAACAGATTTAATCAGTTTTATAAAATAAAAACCAAGTGTAATTTCTTGAAATTCCAAAAAGTTGTTAGAGAATAAATAATAAATTGTCAAATCTCTCTATAAGCTCGGGTTGATGATGAATGGGTATGAAGATGATTTATATTTTAAGAACTGGTTTGTACTGGAATGTTGTCTTTCGTCTCTGTAGTGTATGTGTATATTTAGTCTGAAATCTGGTTTTTGGCAAATGCACACCCACATATTTAAAGTGTATTCATGTTTTCATCTCCCAACTTTGAAAATTTGTGTTAGTTTGTGTCAGTCTAGTCGTTGATTCCCACACATTAAATATCTTCACACACACACGCACGTATATATGTATATGTATGTGTAATTAGTCTGATTAATTAGAAACCAATGTATAATTTCATACGTGAGCAGGAGAATAGAAAATGAATACAACACCACAATGCTCGCTCGTGCGGTCGTTGCTTTATGCTTTTACCTAAGACGGGTGACTTCTCAAGCCGTCCAGGGCAGCGTCTATGAATCATCAAAATAAATTTAGATGGTATGATGAGTACCACAAAACCGAGTCAGCTGCTGCGAAGGAAACATTTGTAGCTTCTAGTGCGGATAATGGTAACATAAGTGAGTCGTATGTTCGTAGAAAAACGCCCATGTCCGAAAAATCAACAATGCATCCTAGTTCTGCATCCAACCATGATGTTTTGTCCAATGTTGATGAAATGACACAATCCAACCTTGATGTGAAGCATAACAGTGCAAACGACCGAAACCTGAAATTGAAAGGAAACGCAATTTCTACAGCGTTATTATGTTGTTGTTTTGGTTGCATTTGCTTAATTTTATGCAGCTTCCTCATTTGGTTCTTTTAATTGTCATTTCAAGGTAATATCAAATAGAATGTTGTATTGTATGCATATTTGTGGTGAAATTGTAAATTGTAAGGCTGTTTTGTAAAATTCCAATTTCACCTTTATATTTGTTCTTATGTTGTATAAATTAGTGTGATTAATCTTTAACATAAGACAATCTATATTGAGATTTTTTTTTAAGATTTTCCAGCCAATTTAATTATTCAAATCTGTGATATTGTTGGGAAGAATATGTATGTTATAGGAATTGCAGAAATATATGTATTCTCGTACAGATTTATGACATCTGGATTTTTTATCAACTGCTTCGTGGACTCATCATCGTACCCGCGAACACATGATGACACGGTATGTAGTCCTCGCGAAATTTTGTTGTTTTCTATAAAAAAATATTATAAAAAATTAAATATTGCATTTAAAGATAATCAAATATTATTCATATATGATTGGTATGTTTTAACCTTCCCTCGAAATTTTATACCTCTTGGAATCTTCAATCCATCATCTCGATTCATAGCTTCTCGAAAGCCTTCCCATCCTATTAATGCATAAAAGAATTTCATATCACGGTCACAAATACCCAAGCCATTAACCGTTGTTGACTCTTTCCTTGTTCTATGGTACCCCTTAAATATGAAGACACCACCTGATGAGTCGACCTGATTCGACTTAAATTATTTGACCATCCTCAAAAGACCTCGCCTCTTGAACCGAGCTCTTTGTTATGGCTGACCTGTTTGGCCGACGTGTTTCACCTCACCTGTTGGCCCTTCGTCAAATAGTCTGGCTACCTCTTTTGGAACCCGAGCTCATTGGCCGAGCTCTTCTCGTTCTCAGCTGGATACGTGTCCACGACAAGGAAACTGAATCCCCTAAACTAGGTAAGTCCTAGATATACGGAGCAATATCAGGGATGTGATTGTATTCACAAGATCTTAACATATCTGGGTAAGATTTGGATAAACATGGAAAGAGTCCTTGTTGCATGGTAATTCTCGGATCTCTGTCTATAAATACCAGGTTTGGGTATCAACTCATTCATTCCTATTACTTTTCAAGTATATATTTTCTTGTATCCTCTCGCCTGACTTGAGCGTCGAAGGGGACCCGCCGGAAAAACTTTCGGCCCCTTCTCACGGTTAATTCGTGCTTTCAGGTCATATCAGAGGCTACTTACTGCCACCATCGTCGTTATTTCGAGTATTGGAGAAGAAAGAGAGGAGAACCCCCTCTCAATTGATAGCAACAGGTCATCGCCAGTTTTGGTGATATCAATTGGCGTCGTCTGTGGGAAACATGAGCAAAGACGTAGAGATTGACAACAGAAAAGGAAGAAGATCGAATACCATGTTGACCTCTAAAGGTTCATAGCAGAAAGATGAGTAACAACTTCCGGAGATGTACATGGGAGATCTAACATCCTAGAAGAACTTGGAAGATCTAATCTCCTATGGTGAACGCAAGAGATCTAACCTCCACTGACGAACGTGGATATAAGCTTAGAAAAGTTGACTCGTTTATTGTCATGACTATTAAGGGGACCACAAAGGCTAATCAGATGCCCCAGCTGCTTGGAGGTCATCCCCAACTCCTCAACTAGAGTTCAGCCATTATTCTTCAATCAGAGGTCATCATGAGCTCTTCATCTTGGTTAACATGAGCTCATCCTTCGCTTTGCAATTAGATGTCATCAAGAGATCTTCATCCTCAGCTCATCAGATGGAGATCATCTCAGCTCTTCACTAGAGTTCATCATTAGCTCTTCAGATGGTGATCTACCTCGGAGAGTTCATCATATAGAGCTCATCATCACCTATTCATTAGAGCTCATCCTCAGCTCATCAGATGGAGATTATCTCAGCTCATCCTCAGCTCATCAGATGGGGATCATCTCAGTTCTTCAGTAGAACTCATCCTAAGCTCAGATACAGATCATCATCAACTCATAAGATGGAGGTCAACATCACCTATTCAGAAGAGTTCATCCTCAGCTCATCAGCCGGAAATCATCTCAACTCTGCAGTAGAGCGCATCCTCAGCTCTTCAGATGATGATCTACCTCGGAGAGCTCATCATATAGAGAGCTCATAAACACCTATTCAATAGAGCTCATCCTCAGCTCATCAGACTGAAATCATCTGAGCTATTTCAGTAGAGCTCATCCTCAGCTCATCAGATGGAGATCATCTCAGCTCTTCACTAGAGCGCATCATTAGCTCTTCAGATGGTGATCTACCTCGGAGATCTCATCACACAGAACTCATCAGCACCTATTCATTAGAGCTCATCCTCAGCTCATTAGATGGAGATCATCTCAGTTCTTCAGTAAAGCTCATCCTAAGCTCAGATACAGATCATCATCAACTCATAAGATGGAGGTCAACATCACCTATTCAGAAGAGTGCATCCTCAGCTCATCAGCCGAAAATAATCTCAGTTCTTCAGTAGAGCGCATCCTCAGCTCTTCAGATGATGATCTACCTCAGAGAGTTCATCCGTCAGCTTTTCAGTTGGAGTCTACTTCATAGGGCTTATCCTCGGCCCTACAGATGAAGATCTATATCGTATATCTCGTCATCAACTCATCATATAGAGCTCATAAACACCTATTCAGTAGAGCTCATCCTCAGCTCATCAGATTGAAATCATCTCAGCTATTTCAGTAGAGCTCATCCTCAGCTCATCAGATGGAGATCATCTCAGCTCTTCACTAGAGCTCATCATTAGCTCTTCAGATGGTGATCTACCTCGGAGAGCTCATCATACAAAGCTCATCATCACCTATTCATTAGAGCACATTCTCAGCTCATCAGATGGATATCTACCTCAGAGAGTTCATCCGCCAGCTTTTCAGTTAGATTCTACTTCATAGGGCTTATCCTCGGCCCTACAGATGAAGATCTACATCGTATATCTCGTCATCAACTCATCATATGGAAGTCATAATCAAATAGGCAGAGAGCTCGTCCGTAAGCTCATCAGATGAAGATCTACCTTAAAGAGTTCATATGCCGGCTCTTCATATGGAGGCCATGATCAACAATTCATGGGAGCTAATCTGTCGGCTCTTCAAATGAAGATCAACCACTCATTAGAGCTCAACCTCAGCTCTTCAGAAAGAGACCTATCTCACGGAGCTCATTCTTTGCTATTCATGTGGAGTATATTATCAACTGTTCGTTATAGCTCATCCACAGCTCTTCAGATGATTATCTATCCCGGAGAGCTCATCATATAAAGCTCATCACCATTTTTCAGTAGGGCTCATCTCAGCTCTTTACACGGAGGTCATTCTCAGCTCTTCACTCGGAGGTCACCCCGAGCTCTTCATCACCTTTTTTCAGTAGAGCTCACCTCAGCCATGGTTACGCCAGGCCCAAGGGTTTTCACCCTACCTCAGGAGCACGTTTACGACGAGCTCAGCCCTGGTTACGCTAACCCCTACCTCAGGAGCACGTTTACGACGAGCTCAGCCCTGGTTACGCCAGGAGCAAGGGTTTTCACCCTACCTCAGGAGCACGTTTACGACGAGCTCAGCCATGGTTACGCCAGGAGCAAGGGTTTTCACCCTACCTGAGGAGCACGAGCTCAGCCCTGGTTACGCCAGGAGCAAGGGTTTTCACTCTACCTCAGGAGCGCGTTTACGACGAGCTCACCCCTGGTTACGCCAGGAGCAAGGGTTTTCACCCTACCTCAGGAGCACGAGCTCAGCCATGGTTACGCCAGGAGCAAGGGTTTTCACCCTACCTCAGGAGCACGTTTACGACGAGCTCAGCCCTGGTTACGCCAGGAGCAAGGGTTTTCACCCTACCTCAGGAGCACGTTTACGACGAGCTCACCACAGCATTGGTTATGCCAGGCTCAAGGGTTTTCACCCTACCTCAGCCCTGGTTACGCCAGGAGCAAGGGTTTTCACCCTACCTCAGAAGCACGTTTACGACGAGCTCAGCCCTGGTTACGCCAGGAGCAGGGGTTTTCACCCTAACTCAGGAGCACGTTTACGACGAGCTCACCACAGCCTTGGTTACGTCAGGCTCAAGGGTTTTCACCCTACGACGAGCTCCCCACAGCCCTGGTTAATTCAGGAGCAAGGGTTTTCACCCCACCTCAGCCCTGGTTACGCAAGGAACAAGGGTTTTCACCCTACCTCAGGAGCACGTTTACGACGTGCTCAGTCCTGGTTACGCTAGGAGCAAGGGTTTTCACCCTACCTCAGGAGCACGTTTACGACGAGCTCAGCCCTGGTTACGCCAGGAGCAAGGTTTTCACCCTACCTCAGGAGCACGTTTACGACGAGCTCACCGCAGCCATGGTTGCGCCAGGAGCAAGGGTTTTCACCCTACCTCAGGAGCACGTTTACGACGAGCTCACCACAGCCTTGGTTACGCCAGGCTCAAGGGTTTTCACCCTACCTCAGAAGCACGTTTAGAACGAGCTCCCCACAGCCCTGGTTACGCCAGGAGCAAAGGGTTTTCACCCTACCTCTGGAGAAAGTTTACGACGAGTTCACCACAGCCTTGGTTACACCAGGCTCAAGGGTTTTCACCCTACCTCAGAAGCACGTTTACGACGAGCTCACCTCAGCCCTGGTTATGCCAGGAGCAAGGGTTTTCACCCTACCTCAGGAGTACGTTTACGACGAGATCACCTCAGCCCTGGTTACGCCTGGCTTGAGGATTTGCACACAAACGAGTCTGAGCTGCGTCATGCTTGGTTCTACCTGTTTAATGTTTGCCATTATGTGGTAAATTATTAAACAAGGCCGAGCTACGTCGTACTTGGTCCTACCTGTTTAATGTTTGCCATTACTTGGTAAATTATTAAACGAGGATGAGCTACGTCATGCTTGGTCCTACCTGTTTATTATTTGCCATTACGTGGTAAATTATTAAACTAGGCCGAGCGCGCTTGGTCCTACCTGTTTAATGTTTGTCATTACGTGGTAAATTATTAAACAAGGCCGAGCTACGTCGTGCTTGGTCCTACCTGTTTACTATTTATCATTACGTGGTAACTTATTAAACGAGGCTGAGCTACGTCACGCTCGGTCCTATCTAATTAAGCTTCGCCATACAAAAAAGGCAAGGATTGTAAAACAGAACTAACATTAAAAGAAAAGGTCGGCTCGTCGGGAAAACTTAGCACATACGAACTTTTGGTCTGCGACGTCAGCTCGACAGGGAGGGGGGACTGTGATACCCCTTAAATATGAAGACACCACCTGATGAGCCGACCTGATTCGACTTAAATTATTTGACCTTCTTCAAAAGACCTCCTCTTGAACCGAGCTCTTTGTTATGGCCGACCTGTTTGGCCGACGTGTTTCACCTCACCTGTTGGCCCTTCGCCAAATAGTCTAGCTACCTCTTTTAGAACCCGAGCTCATTGGCCGAGCTCTTCTTGTTCTCAGCTAGATACGTGTCCACGACAAGGAAACTGAATCCCCTAAACTAGGTAAGTCCTAGATATGCGGAGCAATATCAGGGATGTGATTGTATTCACAAGATCTTAACATATATGGGTAAGATTTAGATAAACATGGAAAGAGTCATTGTTGCATGGCAATCTCGGGTCTCTGTCTATAAATACCAGGTTTGGGGTATCAACTCATTCATTCACAATCATATTTTCTTGTATCCTCTCGCCTGACTTGAGCGTCGAAGGGGACCCGTCGGAAAAACTTCCGGCCCCCTTCTCACTGTTAATTCGTGCTTCCAGGTCATATCAGAGGCTACTTACTGCCACCATCGTCGTTATTTCGAGTATTGGAGAAGAAAGATATGAGAACCCCCTCTCAATTGATAGCAACAAGTCATCGTCAGTTTTGGTGATATCATTCTATATTTTGCGTAATTTGTCAATGGTATGTGAACATTGATATATGTTCAATCCAGTGCCCCAAGACAACCCTGTTTACATGGTAGATATAAGACAAGTGCATAACTGCACTTATATTTTATTCTCTTTTCTTCTACTTTTATGTTGGTATTCAAGCAAAAATGCGTCTTTTGTTGTTGTTTTTGTTATTATGTAGTAATCAAATGGACGATATATTTTATTATCAAAAGATGATAAAAAAAAATACATAAATATAATAAGAATCCAAAATGAGACTTAAAAGTTGGAATTTGACAGCACCTAAAAGTCGGAGCCCTAGCGCGGGAAAGTGAAAAATCAATTTTGGGACCCTGCGCTGCACAACCTGCGGCCCAGCGCTGCCAAGAAAATCAGAAACTTGAATTTGGAGCACACACATTGCGATGCAGATTTGGAAACAATATCTTATTCTTTTACTTGGATATACATGAGATATCGTCAGATTTTAGGAATAGATATGAGCAGTACATGACACATGCCATAATTAGTGGGCCGAGAGTTTGGAGATATCACACGTACAAGAGAATCATGGGCCGAGAATATTGACTACATGCAGAGTTTAGAAGGCAACATGTAAGTTGAGATATTGGAAGATATGAAAATGACGTAAAAAAGTCAAAGAAGAAAAACATTCAGAACTTCACGGGTGACGAGGAGGAAAGGAGATTTCAAAATTCAAGGAGAAAACCATTCACCTAGGAGAGGAGATCAAAGATATTAGAGAGTTTGAGTATGATGTTCTAAACCCACGGGTCAGGAATGCTGTTGGAAGTTGGCCATTTCACCCAATTGGTTCCAATAGAATTGCAACATCTCTAGTTCTTAAGTAAATTGCAGAAATTAGATCGAGTTTGATTTAAAAAACCAAGCGAAAAACGCTCGAACTAACATGCTATGTAACTAATCAAGCAAAGTAAAATTATCAGAGTTAAACATTCAACAAGCAGAAAAGTAAAAGCATGCATATTTGTTTCTGAAAATTCGAAGGTGGTGTAACCATTTTACATCTCCCATTCTTCCACTGTACGGAAGAATTCATCTAGAAGACTTTGATTTGTATAGTCACATTCAAACAAACCCACCTTAGCTAGCCTCACTGCTACGTTGAAACTCCTAGCTACCTTGTTGTTCAATAACAGCTACCCATCAGCCCTTATTTTGTTTAGGCAACATGTCTCACAATTACATAAATCATTCTTAGACATTTAAGCTCAGTAGGTACATAAAATTGAGTGTGTGACGTATAAATGATCATATACATGATCAAATCTTTTATTCCACGATGCTGCTTGTATATGATGAGTGGTTTCTATTAAGCTATTCTTATGTGTAAGCTCCTTAAATATGATCTCTCTCTTAAATGAATTCTTGATGAATTGTAGAGCTACGAGATCATCCTCTCTTTTCTTTTCTTGATCTTCAAGTCTATATATAGTCTTGATAAAGATTTGTCAGTTAGACTCATTAATATGTCTGTTATAAAGTACTTGTCAAATCTCTTATTCTTCTTGTACTTCATCCGTCTTTCTAAGGTTCATATTGACTGGCTGGCTATTTGTAATTCTACATTTTCTTTGACCTTGTTGGTACCTTCTCCGAATGAGATCTTCTTGGTGACAATCTAGCTGGTACCTTGCTGACGATCACATGATTGACTCTTTTGTCCTGAAGGTTACCAAGCTGGTCTTTATTTATTCATCAATATGGATTTGTCCAACTCTATTGGTCAGTGAACTTGTATTTTTGTGTATGTATTCAGCGAGTCATTTTGCTTTCATGATATAGATTGGTTCTGTCAATCCTTGGTTGGACTCAGTTCAACTATATGTGTGTTGATCAATTCTGCTGATTATTTTACTAGCTTGACTTATATGGTTTAAACTTCACCTAAGCTGTTGATGCATTTTAATAACTAACAGCTTGATTGCATACTTGATAGATGTATAAGTAACAAATACAAACAAGTATGCTAACATCAAAATAAGAGCAATAAGATTCACAGAACCACAACAACACGTATTGCATAACTAAAACTAAATTACATGGGAAAAAGGGCCACAAAGATCTATATGTGAAACAATGAATATTTTTATGAATAAGCCACAATTCATTTGTATCCACAAGGGCGTACCTACATATTGGAAAGTGCCCTCCTTGCCACAAAAATAAGTTTTTCTTATATATTTTTTATACGAAAATTGTAATTAAACTCCTTAAAAATTGCAATTTCCCAATAAAAATTACATTTTGCTCCCTCTTAATTTTTTTTTACCCTTTAATTTTTTTTGGCCCTACATTTGTTATTTTAAATTTTTTGCCCCTTCTGAAATTTCATCATCCGCCACTGTGTATCCATAAAAACTTCTATTATTTTATGATGCCTTTGCTTGCCATTCATTGTTAGACATTATGTTCTTTGTTGTTTAGTATTCTTTTGTGCTAAAGGCATTTATATAATGGGAAAGGCATTTATGCCATCACACAACTAAGATATACAGTCCTTTGCAATCCCAAAGTCAGAAATGTTGTTGCTAAATTGTATTCTTTGCCACCTAAAAGCAAGAATGTTTTGGATATTAGATTATATTCCATGATTACTTAAAGTTTGTAAATGAGTTGAGCTCAGCCAAGTTTAAAAAGGAAATGGATCAATTAAGCTCAAGATATATAAATGGTATGACTTTTTTGGATGTAAGATTAGGTTAGGTTGATTTTGCACTAATTGTAATGTTTTTTTTTTTAACATATGCTACTTACTACGGAATGATGATAAACTTTTAAATCTAATCATAATATAGTTCCAAAGATTTTAAGTTTTAACAGAAGTTAGTCTCACAAAATGTTTATGGTCTCATAGAAATTATTTTTAACAAAAATGATTCCTAAACCATTAACAAAATTTTTTTTTGTTATAAATAATAAGTTATGTGGTTGTGAGGCTATTTTTGTTAAACTTAATTTCTATGGAACTATAATTCATTTCATATATATATATATATATCAAACTTTTTACAATCCACATCATTTTATATTTCAAATCATTTATTCAAAACATAATAATTATCTAATCAATAGTTATTTCTCTACGTTTTTTTACTCAAATCATTTACTAACTTTCTCACACAAAAAGTTATCTTCACTCTCAAAACTTCTGTATTGAATTGGACCAAAGACCCAACCAAACATCACCAACAATCTTTAACATTTTCCTCAAGTTTAAATTATTTTTAGTCTGTTTAACCTATGATGTTTTGTAGGGTTTACTCAAATTTTTTGGAGGCCTTAGCAAGTTAAAAAATGAGGCATTTGCTGAAAAATATAAAAAAAATAAAGTGAATATTAAACTAAAACACTTACTTCTTACCTCAAACTTTTGAATCTAAGTTTAGCCGATAATTCTTTTTCTCAACTAATTTAAAAATAATTAATTATGGTAAATTACAACTAGAACAAAACAATTATATTTATCATAAAATTAACTAGCTTGTAGTAAATTATTAACTAGGTTGTGTTGGGCTCGAGATTTCAATAAATAATGGTATTTGGACCTCAACCTAATATTGAGTTATGAGGAAAGGATTCATCCAGGAAGCTTCTGATATTTTGGGATTTTGGTAAAAGGATTGCTATCAGTGGAAAAGACAGCGATGATACCATTATTCAAAAACTCATGGATCTTGGAATCTTTTCAATCCAAGTCTTCAGGAAAAGTCTTTATCCAAGGCTGCTCTATGAATATTCTATCATTTAATGTTTAGAGGTCTTTAGGGTCGTTATAAGAAGAAGGAAGTCAGGAGTATCATAGGCAGAGAAAAAGTGGACTTTTTATGTTTACAAGAGACCAACTGGAATCAATTGATAAAGCCATATATGCCTCATTATGGGAAGATGAAGAATTGATTTTATAATGAAAAGTTCAGACGAAAGATCCGGGGGTATGCTTTGCGTATGGAGGAAAAAGAGCTTTGTGATTGAATCTCATTGGGAAGGAAGAGGCATTCTAGCAGTATCTGGGAGATGAGGTCCCGATGGGTTAGAATGTCAATTCTAACAGAAATGGGAGATGGTGCATTGCAGGTGATTTCAATTCCACTCCTAACAATCAGGAAAGAAAAGGTAGAGCAATGGAGTTCAATTCTCAAAGCGTTTGATGCTTATGGGTCTTCCAATCTAGAGTAGAAGATTTACTTGGCATCGCTCGGATGGTTCAAGCATGAGCAGACTCGATAGATTTCTTATCTCATCAGCTTGGGCTAACACTTGGACCAACATATCGCAAACAGAACCATCTCTTTTCATTGTGCCATCCTTCTACAAAATTATTATCAGGACTCGCAAAACCATTTAGAGTATTGAACTGCTTAATGATCATCCAGATTTTAATCAGTCTGTCAAGGATGAATGGTCCAAGCTTAATATTAATGGTTGGGCTGGTTTGTTGTCAAAGAGAAACTCAAAGTTTTGAAGACTAAATTGAAATACTGGAACAAAGATATCTTTTGATTTGAATAGGAGAATTGAAGAAGATAAAGCTTCAATTTGGCATATTGATAAGAAAAGTGTGGATTTGGGCATTTCGGTAGCTGAAATCCTGTTTCAAAAAAGAAACATGGTTCAACCTAAAGAAAAATGTGAAGAGACTGGATAGCTTAAGGAAGAGAAATGAAATTCAGAGTCCGGAAATTAATGGTATGATGGAAACTATAGATTCTTTCATGCAATTATAAATAATAATAAAAAAAGGAAGAGAAATGAAATTCAGAGTCCGGAAATTAATGGGCAATGGTATGATTCGGTTCAAGGCATTAGAGAAGGGGTTAAACAACACTTCCAAAACCAATTTGCTAGAACCAAGGGTCCTTGCCTGAACATGGATGGATTGTTTTTCAACCAAATTCAAGATGACGAGAATAAGATGTTGGTAGTTGAGTTCTCTTAAGAAGAAATATTCATGGCAATGCAAAATTGTGACAGCGACAAAAGCCCTGACCCTGATGGGTGTAATTTTTGGTTCCGAAAAAATTCTGGGACATTTTGAAATCGGATATATGCAGTTTCCTTCATGAATTCCACTGAAATGGGAGACTATTTAAACGATTAAATTCTTTTTTCATTGTCCTTATTACAAAGAAGGACAGCCTTGTGCATATAAACAATTATAGACCAATCTCCCTTATTGGTTGCTTGTATAAAATGCAATCTAAGTTGCTGAATAATCGTCTTATCACTGTTCTAGACAAAGTGATATCTGAGAACCAATCAGCTTTCCTGGGTCAAAGACAGATCCTGGATGGAGTGGTCGTAGCTAATGATATCTGAGAATCAATCAGCTTACGACAATAGTGGTCGTAACCAATCATCTTATCACTATTTCATGTTGAAGGTTGACTTTGAAAAAGCATATGAGACAATTGATTGGAGTTACCTAGATCATGTAAGGAGCAAGATGAACTTCTGCGCTAAATGGAGAGAGCGGTTCTCTGAATGCCTATCTTCGACCTTTGTTTCAGTGCTAATCAATGGGAGCCCAACTTCGGAATTTAAATGTGGCAGAGGTCTTAGGCAAAGCGACAGCGGCGGCCAAAGGTCTAAGTGTCTTGGTGAAAATATCTGTGTCTTAAATCTGTATAGGCCAGTATTCATTGGCATGGAGCGAATTGAAGCTTCTCGCCTTCAATTTGCTGATGATACATTACTATTTGGCGAAGCATCCATTCGAAATGCTTGGGCTTTGAAGTATATCTTAAGGTTAATTATTTGAAAAGCCAAATTATTGGGATCATCGACCAATGCTTGAAGAAATGGCTTTTACTCTTAACTGCTCGATTGGTTGTCTCCCTTTAAAATATCTAGGATTACCAATTGGGGCCAATCCGAGGAACCACTCAACATGGAATGATGTTATTGACAAAGTAAAGAGTCGACTTAGTCACTGGGAAAACCGAAAGCTTTCCATTGGGGGACGTGTAACTCTCATTAATGACGTGTTGGCTGTCATTCTACACTACTTCTCCTTCTTTCGGGCACCAAAATCAGTCCTTCGAACTTTATGCCAAATCCAAAGATTCCTTTGGGGGGATAGGGAATATGGCAACCAGAAAATTAGTTGGGTGGGTTGGGATGTTATTTGAAAACCTAAAAATGTCGGGGGTTTAGGCATTAAGAATTTGGAATGTTTCAAAAGCTGTGTTGGGGAATTGGGGGTGGAGGTTGTTGGAAGAGGGGGATAAAATGTGCACAAAGATTTTAGGCTCAAAAGACTTCGGAGGATCGGTTATTCCAATGGTGTTTGATAGATAGTAGGAGTTCGCATATCTCACCTTGGTGGAGGGAGATTAAAATCTTGTTTTATCCAATGAGGAGGGGTGGTTTAGGAAGGGTCTTCATCGCAAAGTGGGAAACGGAAACTTTATTTTTGGGATGATATCTGGGTCGGTAACAGCCCTTTAAAAGTAAGATTCCAGAGACTTAGAACTATCTTGGAATGATAGTGTTTGGTGTTGGAATTGGTTGTGGAGGCGTGACCTTTTAATCTGGCAACTAGACCTATTCAGTGAGTTACTACTCCTTATTGACAATATTAAGTTGGTTGAAGATTCTCAAGACTATTGGTGCTAGAAGCATGAACTCGATGGCATTTTACTCTACCAGTTCAGGCTAAGATCATCCAACCTTCTGCACCTATAGATTGATCTCTCTTTCGCTTTCACGAACATTTGGCAGAAATACATATCTTCCAAAGTTTTTGTTACGAATCCGACCCTGATCACACCAATTCTATTCAATATCTATTCACTACTTGCAACTAAACCTTGTCCTTTTTATTCAAGTGCACGACTGGTACAGAGGTGCAAATCAAGAAATTAAAATTAATGCAACTAAGTTTTCTTCTATACAGAATTTATCATCTTGAATTAAACCAATACTAGTGCATCAGTAAGAAATAATTTCAGCTTTGCTTCCATGAATAAGATTTACCCCAAGAATGGGTTATACGATTCTTTATTGTTTTCTTGACTCCACAAGAATGGGTTATACGATTCTTTATTGGTCTCTTGACTCCAATCCACAAGACTAGTCAATGATTGTTTCAACTTAACCCTTTTAAGTTTACCTAGCATGCCTTGTTCACAGAATTCTAATTCAATTTTATCTCCACATAAAAGATTCTGTTTGGACAATTCTACAAGACCTCTCTCACGCACATGCCCTAATCTCTTGTGCCACAAATTGGCTTTGATTAGTCTTACTTACAGTGGCTGAGTGACATGTTATCGTGTTTCCTATCAGTTAATACAATACATTTTTTTCTAACTCCTTTCATAACGACTAGGGATCCCTTTAACACTTTTAGTGATCCATTCTCAGACTTTAAGGCGTATCCATTCATCTCTAGTATACCTAAGAAAATTAGATTTCTTTTGAGTTCTAGAATGTATCTCACTTCTTGCAAGAGTTTTTCTGTACCAACATTCATTCTTAGACTAATGGATCTAATCCCAATAACCTTGCAGCCTTTGTTGTCCACAAGCAACACTAGTCCACCCTCGACTCGGTCGAGAGTCTCAAACCAGTCTTTGTTGGGGCACATGTGGAAACTGCAACCTGAATCTAGTATACATTCTTTATTGGTCTCTGTTTGGTCCACTACTAATGCATCTGCTGAATCATATCCATCTGACACTACCGATGCATTATCCCCGTTACTTGTTTTTCCTGGTCTTTTTCCCTTTCCGAACAGTCTCTCTTGAAGTGACCTTCCTTGTGGCAATTATAGCACTTATATGCAGTCCTTGATGCTTTTTCATTGCCGCCTTTAGCAAGACTAGATTTCGATTTCAATCTATCCTTCTTGGTCCACTTCTGAGTGTGTTGGTCACGTTTTCCGGCCTGCCCCTCGTGAACAGACTGTCCCCGGTACTTACTTTATTCCCATTGATTTTCCTCTGCAATTCCTTGGCTCTTAACGCTGACTGGACTTCCTCAAGGGATATTGTCTGATCCCTTCCATAGAGCATATCATCCTTGAAATGATCATATGACTTTGGAATCGAGTTTAATAATAGCAAAGCTTTGTCCTCATCCTCGAGTTTCACATCTATGTTCTCAAGATCATCAATGATCTTATTGAAGTCATCAATCTGTACCGAGATTGATTTTTCTTCCGTCATCATGAATGAATAAAGCCTTTGCTTTATGTAGAGTCGATTCACCAAAGATTTCGTCATATGCAGCTGTTCTAACTTTGTCCATACAACGCTTGCCGACTTTTCCCTCGCCACCTCTCGGAGCGCCTCATCACCAAGGTTCAATATTATTGAACTATGAGCCTTGTCTAGGATTTTCAACTTCTCTTTGTCAGAGAGGGTGGGTGGAAGGAGTGCGTCGATTCCTTTCAGTGCGTCTACTGTCTCTTGTTGCACCAAAATTGCTCGCATCTTGATTCTCCATAATCCAAAATTGTTCTGCCCAGAAAACTTCTCTATATCGAACTTGGTGGATCCCATCGTCGTGGATTCGCTTCCCACAGACGGCGCCAATTGTTATGAATATTACCCCGATCACACCAATTCTATTCAATATCTATTCACTACTTGCAACTAATTCATTGTCCTTCTGAATAAGTGCACGACTGGTACAGAGGTGCCAATCAAGAAATTGAAAATAATTCAACTAAGTTTTCTTCTATACAGAATTTATCCTCTTGAATTAAACCAATAATAGTGCATCAGTAAGAAATAAATCCAGCTTGCTTCCAAGAATCAGATTTACCCTAAGAATGGGTTATATGATTCTTTATTTGTCTCTTGACTCAACAATCCACAAGATTAGTCAATGATTGTTTAAAGCATTAACCCAATAACCTTGACATAGCAAATATCAATTCACACACATCAAGCAATTACAGTAACGGCCAAACGAATTGCGGAATTGAGAAACACAAAATATATGCGCAAGATCACGTAAAAATTAGCAAGAAAAAGAATGACACCAGATTTACGTGGTTCGGCCTTCAACCTTGCCTACATCCACGGGAGGGGGACGATTCCATTAAGCACAATCCAAGAGCAATGTATAGATTACAACACACTCCTATCTCTCAATCTCTATTCCTATCCCCATCGATACAACAACGAAAAGATCCACAAGAATTAACAGTGTGTTTCTTCCTACAAATCTGATTTCCTCTTGCTCTATTTTCTCTCGGTGCTTACTCAACCCTCAAAGAAATCTTTCTGCTCTCTTCTCCAGAAAATCTCTTCGATAGGAACCGCTTCCCCCTTCTCCTCTTTCTTAAGCCACTGTAACTTATTTATACCTCTCAACTTTATGCTTTCATCATAGCCATCCATCTTGCTTGCCAATGTAGGGTTGAGATTAAATCTGAAAAGTCAAAACCGAAAATAGAAAAGACAAAGGGCAAAAGTGTAATATCAAAGCATTAGTTAATTTCAGTCAAAAATAACAGTTTCAATCTTCTCGTGGCGATTGCTCAAGGATAGGCTACCTAGTAAACTTAACCTTCTTGCTCGTGAATACTTCTATGCCCCATAGGGGTAGCACAACCCTTGGATGGGTATCATTTGGGGAAGTGATACCCATCTAAAGGTGTGGTACCCTATGGGGTAGTGCTCATGGGGTAGCCAAGAATATTCCCTTGCTCGTGGGGTTATTATGGACATTAACCAACTCATGTGCCATTTCTGTAACGAGCAGTATGAAGATGTCAACCATGCCTTTTTCGAATGTTGCTTCAGTGATTATGTTTGGAGGAGTATATTCGGGTGGCTCGATTCCAGGTGGTCTGTCTTAACCACCCTTTGAATAATTTTATACAACACATGAGCCTTAAGGCCCAAAGAATCTTGAGAAGTGCGATTTGGCCTTGTGTTTCTTGGAGCTTATGGAAATAATGTCATTTTCAAGAGAATCATTTATGGCTTTGGTTCCATGCCCACTGTTCCTGTGGCTTTTCTTGTTCCACAAGTGTTTGGTTCTGAATCCCAGATTATGCTTAGAATCCATGTTGGGTGCTTAATTCTGAAGCGATGGTGTGGCGAAGTGGATACTGTCCTTTGAAGTATTTATTGTTAATGTTTATGGTTTTTTAGATGTTGTTCTAGTTTGTCTATGTTGTTTGTCTTTCAGTTTCTTGTGTTTCTGCTGTAAAAATACCCCTAATTCGTCCATTGCTTTATTCTTTAGCTTCCATCAATAAAATATTGCTTTTGCCGTACCAAAAAAAAAAATTTAGCTTGTGAATTGGTGTGAGTATAAATAAATTAGGGCCTAACTTTTGTTTTATATAAATTATATACAATTTTTATCAAAATATACATTAATAATTAGGTTGAATATAAGGAAGTTAATAAAATCTTTCAAACCACGTGTTACTTTGGGGAAAAAAAATCTTCATATATTAATGTCTAGATTTAATAAAACTAGGAATTTGGGACCTTGTTGAAATCCGAGGCATAAAGCAAGCAGCTTAGGGGTTTTTTCGCCCGTTATGTATTGATGTAGGCATAATACAATAGATAAAAGATGCGGGATTTTGACGAGATTTGGTATAACAACTCGTAGCTACACCGGAAAGTAATCACTGATTACAATTTAAAGACTCCCTCTGGAAAATTGCGAGTCAACATCTAGAACTTGAATTGTGCAGAGTACTTTTTTTTTCTTAGGTATCTTGAAATCAGCTTCAAAATCTCGTTGGCTTTTACATGAGTAGCATAGTTGATCTCCCTTCAACCTGGTTGAGTTACCCTTTTATAATGACTCAGTGCGATTTCCCGTAAGCTTAATAAAAATGTCTCCCGATTTCTCTCTCCCAAATAGAGAAGTGCAATAAGACAACTCTTAAGAAATGAGATAAGAAACTCACACAGTAACACAGACACATGATTTTTGAGATGGCGGCAAAAAAATTTTAAAATAAAGATTGTAGACAAAAAAAAAATTAGGGGTAAAAATATAATTTCAGCAGGCAAAATGTATTTTTAAGCGGCAAACTACAATTTTTTAAGGTAAGAATATAATTTTTTTTGAAAAAAAATTAGTGTAAAAAAAATTGGGAGCAAAGAGGGCTTAATACATCCGCCCCTGAACCCATATGAGCATCTCAAAGAATAGCACGTATTGATTGTTAATATATTATTAAGATAATATTGAGAGATACACTATTTGGATGACTGTCTACTGTCTTTAAGCGGTGGTACAAGCTTGTATAAAGGACATCGCGGAGGGTCCCTAAACCAAACAATTCACTTCAGAAAATACACAATCTATTAGAATTGCATAGGGTTTAGAAGTGCCCTTTTGCGGTTATCAATTATTAAGATCTATCTGAATCAAACTGTATATCAATGGCTAGAGGTAACACTGATCCAGAACTTTCTATATTTTCGCATATTCGATTTTGTGTGTCGTAGGTTTAGATACATTGAAAATATATTTTATATTCATGTTAAATTTCTAACAACCACTTCACTTCCACAATAATTATATACAATTCTTTGTTGCTTTCTATTTATTTATTGAGCGAGATCACATCGAGCTTGATAAGCCAACATCAACTATCATAACCAACTGTTAGAACAGCTTAAGGGCATGCAAAAATAGTAATGGTCACTTTGTCAATTATGCCAATTCAAAACATGTGGCACGATGCTGTTTTCTAGGTAACATATCCGAAAAACAAAAAACCAAAAACAACTTTGTGAGAATTTTATGAGCTAGTGGCATATTAACCCCCTCTGGTTTTGAAAATATGCATATTAACCCCATGTGGTTTGAAAATAGGCATTTTACCCCCTCCAATTGGTTTGAAAGGCAGATTACCCCATGTGGCTTAAAAATATGCATTTTATCCCCCTATGGTTTTGAATATGCACTTTACCCCTTGCGGTTTGCAAAAAATAACATCCATAAATGGTGTATTTTGCACATATTCACAAACCATAAGAGGGTAAATAGTCTATGTTCAAAATTCAGATGGTAAAATGCATATTTTCAAATCATATGGGGTAATCTGCCTATTTTCAAAACAACTGAATTTAAAATATCTATTTTCACACCACATTAGGGTAATCTGCATATTTTCAAAATCAGAAGGGATAATCCGTCATTTGCCCGAATTTTATATTAGGTTTTTGTAAGGTAATATCATCGTGAGACAAGCTGCTTAACCAGACCAGAATAATTTATTTAGGAAACTAATTGTTCCGAGATGGAATAAGACGTTTATTGATCAAGGTTTTCCATTAATCGATTGAATCTCAAGATATATATGTCGGAATCGATCATTTCCCACATGCCATTTTCCACATGAGTTACATTATGCTGTGCATCCCAGTCACATGCAGGAGAATATATAAAGAGAAAGTGCCATTTTTCCATACATATATACGTAGGCACATGGGGTTTTTGGCAACGAACCCCCGTAATTTTCTAAATAGCTAGTTTACATACCTGTTGTTTCAAAATAGACAGTTTACCCCATGTAATTTTCAAAATAAACAGTTTACCCTCTACCTTTTGAAAGTAGACAATTTACCCATGTGGTTTGTGAATATGTGCAAAACACCACCTCTATATAAGGTGACAGTGTGCTATGTTTTGCAAATCACAGGGGGTAAACTGTCTATTTTCAAACCACGTGTTTGTAAATTGTATATTACCACCATATGTGGGTAAATTATATATTAGCGATATCATATGAGGTCGATTGCCACTTACTCGTACACACATACATACATAGATGATAAATACATATATGTTTGTGTGTGAGTGGTCAACGTATACACATGTATATTTATATATAAAAGGGATCATTTGGAAAGGGAAAAAGAGTGAAAAACAAGCCTCCATATTGATAACATGATGTTTCGACTTTTGAAGGGAACGAGCATAGAATAAAATATTTTAAAATTCGAGCTTGTACGTGAGGCTAATGTGATGGTAAAACCTTAAAAAAGCTCGAACTTCCATGTGAAGCAACAAAAAAATCTAGCTTTTAATGAATATTATACATTAAGCAGAGCACATAATTTCTTAACTTAGAAATTAATAGGTGACTTAGAGGCCATACAATAGACTTTATTTTAATAATTGAATATTAGGTGTGTTCATATATTAGAGATTAATATTAATCTAAGAATGCATCAACCTATTTCGGTAGGTGCATCATCGAGTTCGAGTATGCATAAGGTGATTTAGATGCAAATGGGTGATTTTTTTATCAGAAAAAATTATATTGATTGCATCAGAAATGCAAATATGGAGTTACAAAAAGTAATTTTCTGAATCATCATCCAGCAACCAAACTAAAAAAACATAATCATTCTAGGCTATAGAGAGTTCATTCATTCAATTGGATTTGGAAACCATTCTGAACACCAAGAATGGAAAAGATTTCCATAGTTTAGATGCAAATGAGAGATAAATCAAATCGAAGCAAGGATGCAGTGAGAAAAAAAAAAGGAGTTGGGTAAATTATAAAAACAGTCCCACCTAATATAGATATTGAAATAGTAGTCCCAAACTTTTAGAGTAAACAAATATAATACCAAAGAAATTATTTTTTTAACAAAAGTAGTCCCACATAAATGTTTTTAACAAAAATAATCCCGGAAAATATTTTTAATAAATGTGGTCTAAGTTGGGGGACTATATTGTTAAAAAATACATTTTGTGGGGCAATATTCGTTAAAAACATTTATGTGGGATAATTTTTGTTAAAAATTATTTTTTTTTCTTTTATACTAAAAGTTTAGAATTACTATTGCAAACGTCTATATTCTGTGAGAATATTTTGTAATTCCCTTTTCTTCTATCAGCTGTGCCTACACTAGAAACACCATAACTACTAAAAAAAATTGAGGGGCAGTCCTCTAATGCACATAAGTATAGAAAAATGTGTTGGATAAAATTTAGGGTAAATTTTATAATACTCCAATGTGTTATAGTAAATTTGCACGAAATTCCCATGTGTTAAAAAAATATGTTATATACTTTTACATATAACTTATGTTTGTTTTTATAATGTTTATTATTGTGAAATCATATTTTATGATTTTCAAAATATGTGTATTTTTTTTACATGTACAATTGTTGCTTACTCAATATATCCAAAATTTTAAAGGAAAAAAATTTGAATTAATCAATAAGCATGCATACAAGAAAAATTCAGAAGATTATTCATAATTTATTTTAAAATTGTGACTTAAAAATATTCAATTTAAAAACTTGTATAATATTAGTTTTATTAAAAGAAGGAATCATTAACAGTAGATGATAAAATATCTAAAGGGATCAAATTGAAGGGTATATTGGATGATCGATGGGGTTTCGTTCAGGATTTAAGAAAATATATGGGTTTTTCTTGTTTTTTTGTTTAACACATGGTTTTCGTGTAAGATTTCAAAATAAGATAAGAGTTTTTTGCCTTTGACATAACGAATGGGGGTTTGGTGATGAATTTATGAAAACAGTGGGTTTTTTTTACTATTTTGTTTACACATAGGGATTTCATGCAACATAGGGGGTTATTATGAAATTTAAAGGAAAATTTATTAGGGCATTTACTTGGTAGCAATTGAAAAAAATGATCATTTTAATTTTGAAATTGCGATGATGTAGTTTTTTTTTTTATGGGCAAGATTTTTATAGGAATGCTGGCATAACGTCAAGCATGTCAGCAATATCTGGTGTCCCGCCAACAATGTTCGATGATACATCAGTAATATTCGACGTAATGTCGGCAACTTTTGTGAATTTTTTTTCATAAGCCAAATATATTATTGAGCACTATGAGTGCTCAAACCCAACAAAAATAATGTTACAACAATTAACCAGATCAGTAGCACAAATAGACTCCACACTAATAACTTAAACAACAACTCCCTACAAAACTCAAAACGAAAAGACTAATGATGGAGCAGCCCCAAATACATTCCTTCTTGAATCTGCTAAGAAAAGATGAAAGGGGTAATGGTAAAACACTCAAGTTTACTACTTGCTGATGAAGTTCTCTGCCTGTGAAGCTGAATGAGTAAGAGTCTTGAAACATAGCCTAGAAGATTTGAATTGAGATATTACTGAAGTGGCAGCTCTAAACTCCCCCAATAGCTTGAGAGTAGTAGAAGATACTAACAGAACGAACGTATGTCAATAACCTTCCACCCAACACACCAAATTGCTACGCCGGCCCCTGGTCTATTCTCTGTAGCTTGAATTCAATACCAAGCACAACAACAGAAGCCATAAAGCTATGAAACAGCATCATTTATAATCCCAAACAAACTACCGCTCACGAAACCAATCTATAGTCGAATAAGGATGGATTTCTCCATTGTTTGCTGTATTACAAAAGAAGCAACTTTATTGAACTAAAACCTAGATTTGACTAATTAGAGTGTCAAATCATATTTAGGTCAATATACATGACCACTTTTGCTATTTTTCCAAAATATTTTTTGTCCAAAAAAATAAACACATGCTGTGGTTGATTAGCTAGAAATGCTTTCTTCAAACCTTTTGCCTGAAAATATTTCTTAAAATTCGTCGATACCCATATTTTTTCGTTGGCATTCATGATGCGTGTTTGGGGATGATGGGCACGTCAATGGCTCGGCGGAGGAGTGTTTTTGGTAAATAATCTTTGTTAAAATGTAATTATAATTTTTATTTTCATTGAACCGAGTATTGCTTACCATTTCATAACCCAACAAAATGACTAATTTTTGAATAACAGTAATTTTTGTATATGTTATTTTTTGTTAAATAAAAATAATTACTTACAGTCAAATTTTGATCGTGTAATAACTTGGTTTTTATTTTTATTTTTTGCTTTTAGTCCTCTATCGTCGGAGTTTTGACGTGGTACCAAAAATTGCTAAAAAAACTGATACAACATCAGCATTCCAGTGAAACATCACTAAAGCTAAAAAAACCAACTTACTAAGATCAAATTTTGACTACACCAAAAGCCAAAACAGATCAATTTATAGGACGAACAAAAATAACAATATCTAAACCACTTTAATGTGACCTTTCTGTGATTATAAGAACTAACGTATTGCAAAACCTCTTTATATTCATTTTCACTTTGAAAAATTACATTTTGTAATTCCTAATAACCAGTGTACACTTATTGTTTATGCTTTTAAAAAAAAAAAAAAAGAATTAACTCCCTAATAAACACAGAGTTTACTTTTTTACAAGCAACCTTCTACTTATCCATAGCCCCAATAATAAATAAATAAATAAAAGAAATAAAGAACACCCGACACTTAATCCCCAAACAACCATAGAAATGTAGATATTATTCAGTGTATATAATTAGTTTACGATGGAAAATCCTCCCCCTCGTCCGCCGTGGTGTATCAGAGATACCGAAAGGGATTGGTCTCTCAGCTCATAAATGATTGTAATAATAACTCACATGGACTGTTTTTTTTCCCTAGTGCTGCCAAAATGCACTTCTCCAACCACGTTCAAACCCTAATCCTTTACTTAATATTGTTATATTATTAGATACCCTTTAGATTCTACCCTAGTTTTCGCTTTTTTTTTACTTTATATTCACCTTCTTCACAGAAAATGTCTTCTTCTTTAAAGGGTTCTCTTGGGAAATTAGTTTTTAGCCCTTACATTAGCTCTTTATATAGGACAAGTTGTTTCCTGTTTTGATGCATAACTCATCTTGAAAGCAAGAAAAAGAAGAGAGAAAGTGGGAATAATAAACTGGCCTTTGATCTTTAGATTTCATTATTGTACTTTCATTCTTACTTCTTCTACCTGTGTTTCTCTGAATTCTGTTTACTACCAACAATATTCATGGATGTGCCTGATCAACTCTGCTACATTCCTTGCAACTTCTGCAATATTGTTCTTGCGGTAGAAAACATTCTTTACCAACATCGATCGGTTGATCTATTTTTTTTAATTAATATGTGCTTCTAAATCAATTACTCGAATCGTTCATTCATTTTGTAGGTGGTTCTGTTTTTTTTTCTTTTTGTTTTTTTATTTTTTTTTATTTGGGTAGTTGTATTCTCTTTCTTCTGGTGCTTTTTGTTATTTTAAAAAAGAACTATTGATGAATAAAGCTGATCTTGGTTTCAGATATGGTGTTTGGTGCTATTATGGAGAAAATACATTAATTTTTCCTTTTCCTCTCTTCTTTTAATACTGTCAAAGAAAAAAGTCATGAATACTCAGTCCCTAGATTATGAATCACCTTTACTGATCAGAGAAAAAAATATGGATTATTATGTATATAGTGTTGATCATTTAAAAGTGGTTGTTTTATTTAAGCATGATGAAGACAAGTCCATCACCGGATTTCATCTTCTCTGTGCTGTAGATTTCTTTTTTTCGCTCCCTCCCAAGCGTTGAGTGTTGTCAAAATTAGGCTTTTTCAGCTTGTGTTTTCAATAGAAAATGAAATTAAAACTCCCATCAATTCACTTAGAAGAAAACCCATATTTTCCCACTCAAGATTTTAGGGTTCTTTTGCACTGTTCTTGTTAGTTTTCAAGAAAATTCACTTTTGGGGTCTTGACCTATGCTTTGTATCTACTGTTAATTTTGTCTATGAATATATTTATTGGATCTCAACATTTTGACTATTTTAGTGACAAATTTGGTCTTCAGATCATAAACATAAGAAATAGGATATTTCTAATTAGAATCTGGGCAGATTTATTTATTTTTTCTTTCATTTTCCTTCTGTTTAGTGCAATTTATTTATAATATTTTTATTAACTGATGGGTTCTTTATAAATTGAATCTACAGGTGAGTGTCCCATGCAGTAGCTTGTTTGATGTAGTGACAGTTCGATGTGGGCATTGTACCAATCTTTGGACAGTGAATATGGCAGCTGCCTTCCAATGCCTGCAGCCCCCCTGCCAACAAATGTTCAGGTTTAACAAAACAATTTCAGCTTCATTTTTGGGGTATTCAATTCCTCAAAACACTAGAAATTTTTGTATGGATTGGGTCGTGCTATACATCAACATATAGAAATATATATACAAGACCTGATCTACACAAGAATTTTCCTCGAAACACTTCAAATATACATTCTAGCTTCTGAAATCTAGGCTGCTGTATATGTGGGTTTTGCTTCTTTTAAGGGAATCAAACTCTGTTATTTGTTTTTAAAATATTTTCATTTTCAAGATCTTAGATGTTTCAGAACCCTAGCTACTCAGCTATGGCACAGCTGCCAGAATCCAAATAATTGTTCAGCATTTTTCAACTTTTATTTAGCTAAAGTATTTTTTTCTCAAGAAAGGAATTAAATATTTAAGTATTGATTATTTTTTAATTCCTGTCTTCTAGTATGGAAACATGAATTTCTCTTTAGATCCCAGACAGATCTAGCAAACTGTCAATCAGGCAGCCATTTTCTTTATCATTCCTAACTAATCCAGTCACTTCAATGTCATTATTTTAGACCTTTTTTTTGGTGTCTGAGAAACCATCTTTTCACGTAAAACTATTGGTCAAAGCTATACATATTGATTATCCCTTTCTTTAATTTTAAAATAGGTAAATTTAAAAGGGGTATTGTAAAATATGTATTTTTCTAATACTGATTTTTTTAGAACTAATCAAATATAATCTCACAAAAAAAAAGTCGCACATAAATATTTTTGACAGATTAGTCCCACGAAAATTATTTTTAACAAAAAGTGATCTCATGATTGAATATTGGGCTTCTAGACCACTCTTGATTAAAAAAAAAGTTTAGAACTAGTATTGATTAGAAACAAAAGTTTGGGACTATTTTTTTAATTACATTAACTTCAGGGTCCTATCCATTCTTCATCCGAGCTCAAGGTTGACTTAGGCTCTTCTTCCAAGTGGAACAACAAGTCGACCATCCAACCTTCCATCACGAAGAAAACCGAGCTAAAAATCGCCAATCGACGTGCGTTTATAGTTGTATAATATTGACTCTAAATTTTACAGGAAGTAATTATTCTCCATCACCAAGTTACACATTTATCTGTTTCATATTGATTTTGTGTAGCAGCACCAGAGAAGAGGCAACGAGTCCCATCTGCATACAACCAGTTCATAAAGTAATGAAATGTGTAACTCATAAATTAATTAGTCGTGAATATTTTATCCACTATGATCAATAATGGAGTGAAAATTTTTCAGAGAGGAGATTCAAAGAATCAAAGCCAATAATCCAGAAATAAGTCACAGAGAAGCATTCAGTTCTGCTGCAAAAAATGTGAGTAAACATGTCGAAAAAAATTCGTATCGAGCTGTTTACATTTTTTTATTGTGCGCTCTAGATTTTCGTAATATGTTTCCTCTAGTTGGAATAATTATAAATCTCTTCTCTAGTTTAAAAAATCTACCTCCACTCCACTGCTATATATTTTTATGTCAAATCATGGGGGGAACAGTTGTAATATGTCCTCCATCTGTTACAAACTAGACGAAGAATTTGTAATGCAAATATTTATAGGCGTTCGTCAGTTATTGTTCAAACCAGATGTCAAAAGTCGTATTAAAGTTAATGGGAGATAGCCGTAGTTTTCTCTGGAGTTCATAAATAATAAGTATCTATTGTAAAAAAATTCATAGATTATTGAATATTGGCTGGTATTGGGGTGTATTTTACTAATTAGTGAAGTTTTTAATTTAATCTGGCATAGTGGGCACACTTCCCTCACATTCATTTGGACTGATGTTGGAGAGCAACAATCACGTTAAACATAATGAGGTAAGTGAATTAGTAAATTAGACGTTGTGTTTTTTTTTTTTTTTTGTGAAATAAATTGGGTTTTACTTGTTGGGAATGGTTACGTTTATCCTACTCTATACTATAATTATTTTAGAAAATGGTGGAAAATTGTTGTTGGAGAAGATAATAAAACACAGATGGAAAATTTAGAAAAAGAAATGGATTGATTGCACAAATAACTCTTTTTTACTTATGAAATACGATTTGTTCTTTGCTACCACTATGAGCATGAATCTATTCATGGGGATAACCAAGAACATTTCGCTACAATTATATATGTCATATTACTAAAGTATCTTTCCAAAATTGTGCTATGCCTACCTCCTCACCTTCTTCAAGGAGGGCACAATAAAAGATAGTTTTAAGGTACTTTCTACGTACAAATTACATCATATTTAAATAAAAAAACAGTATTTATTTTGACTCAACACCTACTGCTATTATCACAAGTAAATTATTCTTTTTATCTTATTCCACAAAATTTTCAGTAAATTAAATAAAGAAACCTTGCATTAATTTTGTGGCTCCAGATTTCATGAGAAATAGGGGAATACAATAGTCCTCTAAGTTTACCTATTTTTTTGGTTTTGAGCCTCTAAATAGTCAAAATTATGTCTTCATCATCTAAGTTGGGTTTTTTGGAATTTGGTCCTATTTTCCGTGTCACCGTCACTCACCACCCTGTCAAAATATGGACTAAAACCCTTATCTTACAGGATCAAGATCCAATTGTTGACTATCTTAAAATATCGAACCCAAAATATGCAACTTAGAGGATAAATTTGGCTATTTCCAGAGAAATAAACCGAAAATTAATTATTATCTAATCCATCTTCGAAAATTAATGTCACAACCAGGGACGAAATTACTAAGGCACTTGTGGGGCAGTTGCCTCCCATAAAATTTTATCTTGTCCAGTCATATCATTGTCCTATGTATGATAATTTCAATCCTTAATATTTTAAATTATCTGAGATTAATTAGTTGTTCAATATTTTGTTCTGCAAGGTCCTGAGAAGAACCAAATGCGAAGGGCTGCTGCCATAATGAACAAGTGATAATCTTTGCGGGCATAATGAGATCTTTCAATAAACCTCATATTACTAAGAAATTTAAGTCTGTGTATTGTATTATGACTTTTATTTTCCCAAGTTAAATATTGTAAGTCCAGTGAACAATTTTTAAATCTTTTTTTTGCTGTATGTGAGTAGCAATTTCCATGGAACTAAAAGATATGTTATAAACTGTGGGTTTGAAGAGTAAAAATATATTCTACAATCAATCAACATAGTTACAATGTTTTCTTCTTTATAGAAGAGATCGTATGCTAAAAAAGGTAAACCAAATCACTTCTAATTCTATTACATATTTTACAATATTGACTATACTAATTTGTATCTCATATATATGGTAGCAAATATCCTCATATTCTGGAAGATTGAGAATATAATCTTTCCTTTCTTCAACATAAACTAATTGTAAAAATGTACTCTCGGTATTTCTTTTAAATGTTTGGATATATATTTAAAAAAAGTTTGATAGTGTAGTAATTATCTCTGGTTGGAGATTAATGGAAATGTGGCGATTAAGTTATAGGGTTTAAGAGATTTGAGTTGAACAATTATCATCAGTCATAGGATTGTATGATAAATAATAAATATATATTGTGTTTAGAATAATAGAATTAAATTGTTGCACAATGATTTGATTGAAAATATTCATAAAAATACAATCCGAGTGAAACTTTATATAGATTAAATCACGTATTAATTAAGAAGCATGTTGAGTTAGACTGAAGACGGGGGGTGAGACTATGAGTGAGCTAGGTCAGGCTTCAGCCCAATCTAGTCCACTCTTTTTTTTCTTATTAAATAGAAATTTAATGTTTAAAAATATTAAATGTTAAGATAGAAAAATTATGTCCAAAAAATCGGTCTGTACTCACTTTATTTTTCTCATTAAATAGTCTAGCTCTTTTAATATTTAGGATAGAAAAAACCAGTTTGAATTAAATTAAAAATTAAATCAGCATATTTGGTTTCAATTTTACCTTGTCCCTCATAAAGAAATTCATCATTGTTTAAAAGATCAACATTGAAGCAGCCTTTATATATTAATATAATATATAATATTTTTTATAACGTTTATTTTGACAAATGACGAGTCATCCTCAAATAATTCACTTTTTAATAAAATAACAATAATGAATTATTTCAATATAGTATTTTTTTCAAAATCAAGCACTCTTTTTTCAAAAATTAAAAATTAATTCGAGGACTCCTAAATATCCCCTGGTCCAAGTCTAATTTATTTATTTATTCTTTTTACATCTTCCTTGATGATGTGTTGTTAGTTATTATTATTATGCTCCAATTCTTTTCAGATACAGCTAGTTTTTTTTTAATTATTTATCAAATAATTTATATACAAATATGTAAAATACAATTTATAAAATTTAGTGCTTAAAAATGATGAATCATATTCGTGCATATATAGTTATCACATGGTTAGCCGACATAGTCACCTCAAGGAAGCTGTTGTTTAAGTTTTTTTTATATTTCAGTGAACGGTCACGATTATAGCAACTTAAATTGAAATGGAAACTGGCACTACGATTAACGATTGTACATCCGTCTAGACAAATAAGAATTGTCACACCAAATAGGGGAAAATTTGATTTTTGTTGGAGGGAGTAAAAGTTAATAACATAAAAAGAGGAAGGCAAAAATAATATATATATTATATATAATTAAAAATCAAAAGTACCAAGTGTTTTTTTAGATTATGACTTTTGTAACCTAATTAATAATTATATATTTTTGACAAAGAACTAAAATAATAAAATGAAAACTGAAAACTGAAAATAGTAAATGTGGACACACGTACACACACATATATATTATTTTTTTTAACGTAGACACATGATATATATTTCGATTTGGAGATGTATAATAAAAGGTTGATGATAATGTCAGAGCAAGAATTGTTGGAGCCAGAGCAATCTTTATAAAATCCCATTTTTAGCCTCTGTTTAGTACTCACTTTCCAAGGAAATAGGTTGTGCAAAAAAAACAAAATGCTGGTAACCTTTGTTAGAAGAAGCAACTCAGACTCAAAACTTTGAGCCATTTCTCCTCTCTCTTTTACAGCAATTGTGTTTGATGCAAAAGCATGAGCAGCCTCAGAAGCAGTCAATGTTTTTCGAGTTTCATTCAGCTTCCTCATGGCAGTCTCTTATACCACCTTTTCTTTCCGATTTCGGTTCACCATTTCTTCTAGCTTTTCAACCTGCAATCTCAAATTCTTGATCTCATCATCAAAAGCAACCAGAGCCCGTATGTCCTCTTTCTTTGCCTTTCCATCAGTCTTACTCTGATGTTTCTTTGAGGTCTCGCTTTTGATAGTTTGCATGTGCATTGCAAGCTGTATTTTGATAAGAGAAAAACAAAACGTCGGTTGATTCTTCTTCTTCAGCATCCTTGATAGCAGCTGCTAACTTCTTATCATGTTTTGTTGGGTCCAGCCCAATATTGACAAAGGTCCGTGGTTTTGAAGCCATTAAGACTTATATTTTAGTCTTTCACTTGGAAGCTCATTTCATTCCGACGTAAAAAAAAAAAAAAAGAATAGGCAGTAGCAATTCTGAAAAATAAGAACAAAAGTCATTCTTAGCAGAAATTTTCAAGGGCTCGATTGGAGGCTTGTTTGTGGTCATATTTTGCTGAAATTTTGACAGCACTTCATAACTCATTGAACTTCGTTTGATTGGTGGAAATCGAGTTTGGAGCTCCGGAGTTGCAGATCTCGTGATTGGAATAGTGCTTCAAATTTCATGCCAAACTCTTGTTCTTGGTTTATGATTCTTGTCTTGATTGTTGAGAAGCATTTGTTGCTCTAAGTTGGAGAGCTATTATGTTTATGTTGTAAGAACTCCTTTTGATTATAGTGGATTTGATTAGGTCCCGTAGGCCTCGTGATTTTTACTCTTCACCTTGAGGGGGTTTTCCACTTTAAAAATCTCGTATTGATTGGTATTGTTCTTGATGATATACTGCTCTATATTTGTGTTTCATTGGTTTGTTTGTTGATAGGTGAAGTTTAACTATTGATTTGGGGATTATTGTTTAGCTTTGTCTCAACATGTTTCCTCTTACCACCTCTACTACGTTGCTTTCCTTGAGTCGCGTTCTGTTCTTCATTTTGAATAGATTTGAGAGCACGATCAAGAGATTGTTTGGTGGGAGAACTCTTGCATAAATATGGTTCAACATTCCTTGTGTAGACGTTCCTAAGCCCATTCCTTCACGGTAACACATACTTGCACAACAACATGCTTTCAGATGTTGGAGTAAGGAAAGAGATTTTTGCATGTTCAGAGCTTTCCAACCCAACAACAAGACCATCATACACCGTCGTGGGTATGGTGGAATCAGCATCACACATCAATCGTGCCCGTTTCAGCAGAAAGATCCCTCTTCAGCATCTTTTATGGCCTGAACAAGCTGGATAGAAGTTCGGCGTTGGAGGGGTCCGAGGAAAGGGCATTGTCGATGACGTCGAGTGATGCCTTCTGCTCATTCAATTGGAACTCAAGCTGATGTTCCATAGCCCTCTATTCCTCTTCATCCGCCATCGCCGCCGCCGCCGCCGCATCTCCGAGAGAGAATAAAAATTGCTATTGAAGCCATTTCTTTGAAAGTGAGTAATAAGCATAAGGGTAAAAATGAGATTTTATAAAGATTGATCTGCCTCCAACAATTTTCGCTCTGGCATTATCGCCAGCCAGCCACTATACTTGTTCAGGCATTGAAGAGTCGTGTCGTAATAAATTGACCTAGGATAACAAAATTTGATGCATGAAAGAAGTCAAAATCATGAATGTGAGTCTTGTCACTCGCACTCCAAAATCTATTTTACATATTTTTTTCTTTTTTTTATTAATTTTAATCATGAGGTTGATCATATTCTCATATTAAAATGAAAAAAAAAAAAAATTGGCCTTTTGTAGCTGGTTAGCATCGAATCTTTACCTATAATTTTCTTTTTAGAAGTAATAATAATAATTATTATATCATATATATAGATATGAGAAAATATAAGTTTGATGCTATAATTTTTCATTTTTAATTATGTAAGTTTCCAAGTTGTAATTATTGTACAATAAGTTGGTTCTTATTTTCTATAATTTTTGTACTTTTTCCTCGGAATGCTGTTGTGGAATCAGACACATCAGCAATTTCGATATCACACATCATTTTCGATTCCACATCATCATTCTAGATGTCTTATCAATACTCCGTTGAAAATGATTAAAAAGTGAAATTGAACTAGAGATATAATATTAAAAATGTGAAAATAGGACAAAAATAATTTTTTAAGAAAAAAATTATAAACTCATAAGATCTATATTGGTTTTGAATCTTTGATCCTCCAATCAATCAAAATTTAGTTTAGTACAATTTTTCGACTTCTTTGGACTTTAGTTCTTTCTTCGTTGGAAGGCTGACATGGACATCATATTGCTGACATGACATCGATCATTGATGATA